>CAIGQW010044399.1:0-10618 GCA_903798125.1 Danio choprae
TATTTATATATATATATATATTACAATATATTACAAAGTAACTAATCAATAAGCCAGTAATATCCATAATGTGTACAGTAGGTTTATTTGACACCATCTATATTAGAGTTTGCATATTTTTGATTTAGTGGCTAATTCGTGTGAATTGGTACTATCTCATTCGTACAATTTAGTATGATTTGCACATCCCCCAATGACGGTTGGGTTTAGGGGTGGGGTTGGATGCCACGCCTCCTTTTAAAAATCGTACATTTTTGTACGACTGAACTTGTACGAATTAGCCACTAAACTGACAAAACATAAAATACTTACATTTCCTCATGAGATCAGGCTGGACTCTGTTATATAAAACTACTTGCAAGAAGACCAAAAAAAGCAACCAATAAGTCAGTAAAACTCACAATATATAGCATGTTTATTTGGCAACATCTATATTGGATTTTGCATATTTTATTCATGCATTCTGCACAAATCTTGATCTTTACATTATCTAAACAATTTATCCAAACTCCACCTTACAAGGACTCAATGTTTACTATAAATGTACCACAATCACGTTGCACTGCTTGCTTCAACCTCAAATACCTCTTGCACAATATTAGACCTTAAATATCGTTTTTTTGCACAATATCCTGCACAACATTTTTCAGTCTCATGTAAAAGTACGTGTATAGCCTGTCTTATGTGTATAGTTGAAGTATTTTATTCTATTTTATAATATATGTTAGTTATGCATAGGTTTTTTATAATAGCTCTTATGTCCAGTGTTGTGTTTGTATTTATGATTGATCCATGTAGCACCGTTGTCCTGCGAGACACGACATTTCGTTCCTCTGTATGTCCACACATGTAGCGGAATGACAATACAGCTCGACTTGACTTGACTTGAAATCACACTCTAGATCTTTTATAGTCATTTTGTTTAAAAGCCTCACATATAGTCATTTCACATTGCCTTCTTTTGTATCCCCTTATTGAATTTGTGCATGTTATTCCTTCTTATAGCTGGTTTGTGTGCGTGTGTGTGTGTGTGTGTGTGTGTGTTATCGGTGTGTGTTTGTGCTCTCAGTGCTGGCGTAGATCAGCAGTCGGTGGTGTGGAATGTTCTGGGCTCGTGCTGCCGGGCTCCTGCTGAGCTAATTGAAGTAACGTGATGAGAGAAAAGAGCCCAGACGAGCCAGTGACCTCTGCAGATTCACTCCTATTCTCTGCAATAACACAACACTTGCTCCTGCTCTATTGTGCTTTTCTTTTCCTTTTTTTTTTTTTTTGGGAGCTGGCCTGGGCAGTTTTAACACAAAACCTCGCCCCCATCATGGGGGTTTTCAAACACTATTTTGATTTACAATAGGATATTCGTGAAGAGGGGCCTCACAGTGGCGCACTGGGTAGCACGTTCGCCTCACAGCAAGAAGGTCGCTGGTTCGAGCCTCGGCTGGGTCAGTTGGAGTTTCTGTGTGGAGTTTGCATGTTCTCCCCGTGTTGGCGTGGGTTTCCTCCGGGTGCTCCGGTTTCCCCCACAAGTCCAAAGACATGCGGTTCAGGTGAATTGGGTAAGCTAAATTGTCCGTAGTGTATGTGTGTGAATGAGTGTGTATGGATGTTTCCCAGTGATGGGTTACAGCTGGAAGGGCATCCGCTGCTTAAAACATATGCTGGATAAGTTGGCGGTTCATTCCGCTGTGGCGACCCCAGATTAATAAAGGGACTAAGCCGAAAAGAAAATGAATGAATGAATGTATAGTTTTTCCAGATGCATGCTGTATTTTCGTGTAAAGATATAGATAGATTTCTATCCAAAAAGGCGTAGTCACTTAAAGGGGTTGGTTTAATGAAAAATGAAAATTACCTCATTATTTACTTTCCCTCTTATGGTTTAAAACCTTTATAAGTCTCTTTCTTCTGTTGAACACCTGAGAAGATATTTTGAAGAATGCTGGTTGCTGGCACCCATCAGCATCTATAGTAGGAAATAAATACTGTGGAAATCAATAGCATCAGCTAGCATTCTTCAAAATATCTTCTTTTGTGTTCAACAGAAGAAAGAATCTCAAATAGTGTTAGAACAAGTGGAGGAGGAGTAAATGACGACAGAGTTTTGGGTTAACTCCTTTTAGGCTTAGCAAATGACTACATTTTGTATTTTTTACAGTTTTATTTTTACATCACAGTTTTGTTTTGACAAATATAAAAGTACATCAGGTTTCAGTAAAACCCATTTGGTTCATTTGTGTATGTATATAACAGTAACACATTTATAGAAGGTTTATACATATATTTCTATATATTCTTTCTGCTGATGTATGGTTTGTTAGGATAGATAGAATAATATTTGGCTGAAATGTGTTTGAAATTATTATAAAATTATGAAATATTTTGTAACTATTTGAAATTTTGGATTCTGAGGGATAAAAAATTAATAAATCTAAAGATTGAGAAAGATGCATTTAAAGTTGTCCAAATTAAGTTCTTGCGTTCTTCTCAATGCAGCTCACTAATCAAAAATAGCGATTTTCATATTTTTAGTTGATAATTTTACAATTGATATTTACTTTAATATTCAAACGATGGGGCCTCACGGTGGCGCAGTGGGTGGCACGATCGCCTCACAGCAAGAAGGTCACCGGTTCGAGCCTCGGCTGGGGCAGTTGGCATTTCTGTGTGGAGTTTGCATGTTCTCCCCGTGTTGGCGTGGGTTTCCTCCGGGTGCTCCGGTTTCCCCCACAAGTCCAAAGACATGTGCTATAGGTGATATTGTGAATATATAGGTGAATTGGGTAAGCTAAATTGTCCGTAGTGTATGTGTGGGAATGAATGAATGAGTGTGTGTATGAATGAGTATGAATGTTTCCCAGTGATGGGTTGCAGCTGGAAGGGCATCCGCTGCATAATAACATATGCTGGATAAGTTGGCGGTTCATTCCGCTGTGGCGACCCCAGATTAATAAAGGGACTAAGCCGAAAAGAAAATGAATGAATGAATATTCAAACGATATTTGCCATAAGAGAAAAATCCATAATGACTTTATGACTTTGACTTTATAATGTATTATTGGCTATTCCTAAAAAATGTACCTGCTCGACTACTTTTGTAAACCAGCGTTGCAGATGTTTGGGAAATATTAAACAAGCGAGCAATCCAAATAATAAATGACAAAAGCAGGATTGTGTAAAAAAAAAGATTTAAAGGGGACCTATTATGCCCCTTTTTACAAGATGTAAAGTAAATCTGATGTTCCTTGTGTGTGTGTGTGTGTGTGTGTGTGTGTGTGTGTGTGTGTGTGTGTTAAGCATAAAATACCACACAAATGATGTTTTATAACTCTCTGAAACTGCCCCTTTTAGGCTTTAATCCTAATTGTGTCGTTTTGGTGACTGTCGCTTTAAATTCAAATGAGATTGTGCTCTTTCCAAAAGAGGGCGGAGCTACAAATGTCTGTGTCAGCATAGTGGCAGATTCAAAAACAAGACGAACATGCTAATGAGGGAGAGATCGTCACTAGTGGGCAGGGCTTTCCACCTCTGATGACACGTACAATGGGAGAATGTCAATCAAAGGGTTTCTGCAATTAGAAGCTGGGTATATTCACAGACTGTTGCCACACAACTGTGTTTAAAATGATTTTTGCGTAATAGGCCTCCTTTAAAATGCATTTTGATTCAGTGTTGATTTTGATGCCATATCTCTGATCAGTTTTGGAGTCTGCTGCTTAGATCATGTTCTTGAAAATGTTGAGTCATGCAGGCTGTTCATGTTCGAGTCCAGCTTGTGACATTTATTGCTGTCTGTGTCGTTTCCCGAATCCTCACGGTCCCTCTTCAGCTCAGAGTAAAGCTAAAAAAAACAAACTCTCCAGAGTATCTGCTGCAGGCTTCAGCAGACAGCGTTTGCATTGGGAGTCAGAGGTCTTTTCAACAGACATGATGGCAGATAATGTTGCGGCATTGCTTTGTAAAGGCGGACTCAGTGTTTTCTCTGCCTATTATTGGATGTGTGTGTGCGTAAGAGAGACTGTGGCGTCTGCGTCTTGACAGAAAGATGGATGTGTGATCCCCCATCTACCTCTCCTGGGCTGCATCCAAATAAGCTTCTGCTGGGTTCGAGAGCACCATCCCAGACTGACTGAAAGAGGCTAGCATGTCCATTGGCTAATTCATGGCATGTGCTGTGCTGTTTGGATCGCGCCTGCTTATTGGCAAACGCTTTTACTGAAATAAATGAGAGCCAAGCGGACTTCGCTACTGTATCTCCCTCTGGACACATCAGGAGGTTTATAAAAGTAATAACTGCTGTGAATCCAGTTACTTGACGCTCATCCAGGCTTGTAATGCTTGTCGTTTTTGACATCTCTTTAAATAAGTCTGATGCTTTCGAAATGAGGTGAATCTTTCGTTTTGGAGTGCATCCGTAGTCACGTTTCCACAGTCGCCAGTGTTGCTAGATTAAATTGGCGATTTTCCAGCGCAACAGGAAATGGCCTCAATATATGCTAATTTACTAGAAGGGAATTTGGATGATGTTTTAGAATGAAATGGCTCCTCTTCCAGACTATGCTTCTGAAAAATGATCTCCGGTTGCATTATAGTCTAAAATGCGTTAGGTCTAAAGCATCATTATGCTAATGAGTAGGACTTCATGCATATTTTTATCATCTATTTAACAACTGAAACAAAAATTTAGTGTGTTGGCAAAACTATTTCAAATAAAAAGCAAAATCTGCAGATTGTTTTGTAAAGTCTGTGTGGTTCCCTGAAGGCCTATAAACAGTCGCCAGTATAAATTTAGATTGAGATTACATATATACAGCACTACTAGTTCAACGGAATTGTATTTGAAACCAAATCACTGAGTGAAACTAAAAATATTACTATATATTATACCAACGCCTCCACCTTTACCTTTGAGACTTGGCTCATGTTAATAATGATATCCTTCAGGTGTATACCGGTTTTCTATCTAATGATAAATAATCCAAGTTAAATTTTTTGTTTATCTGTATTTTTTATTTGATGAACATAAGTTAGATGTCCACAATCATATTGGAGTGATGTAAAGACAATAAGCCTCTTTTTTTTTATTTCCTGATGTTAAAATAGGATCCAAATCCTTCCCATTTTGAGGCCCTCCACAACGTGAGGTAGGAGTGCGGTTTCCCCGCCCACCGAATTGATTGACAGCCGCGTATTAACATGTCTCCGTAGTAGCGCGTATAATCATATCAACAAGACAGGACGTGCAAAGCAACTGGGATTAAAAGATCTGTTCAGCTCGCTGTGATCATCAATCATCATCATATGTGATCAAGAATCGGTTTTACAAGTTTAAAACAGTGCATGTTTGTAATGACTTACGGCGATTTTACAGTCTTTATCACCACAGCCGCATGTCAGAATTGTAATTATAAAAGACGCTTCAATCCTGGTTTGTGGATGTTAAATCAGGTTTATTTTGTACATTAACATATCGGATATCCATACAGCAGTGCATATTAACATGTACCCTGTCACGTTTGCCGTGCAAAAACAGTGCAAAGTTAAACGCACGCGCTGTGTGTGCGTGTCCGCTGTGTGTGTGTGTCTGTGTGTGAACTTTGTAACGACTTTGCTAAAAGGCTTGAATTAACTCCACAACAAATACAACAAATAACCATTGGGAAAGTTCTTACTGTAGTATTTCTCACAAACGTTACGTGAGATCTGCTTCCTTCGTGTCTGTCACTGTGCTGTTTATCTGACGCAGCCGAGGGCGGAGATTGAGGCACACTCTGACAGGCACGTGGGAACGGTGCGCGGGGAGAACTGGCATTAAAGACACAGGCAACAAAAACGGCTATGTGGTTGTTCAGAGCAGAAAATCCAATATTCAGAAAGGTATAATAAATTATCTGGTGAGTGTTTTGAGCTGAAACTTTACAGACACATTCTGGAGACACAAAAGACTTATCGTAAATCTTGAAAAACGGGGTAAAATTGGTGCCCTTTAAAGTAACATGACCAAACCAAAAAGTGATAAAAATAAACTCGTCAATCTTTTTTTAAGAGGAGCCCAAATTTTGTCCACCCACCCTATGCCTTGTTCTCTGATCCAAGCCGATCAAAAGAAGCATAATTTGGTGGTGGTGGGAAGCCATCCAATCTGGCAACACTGACTGTCGGGCCTAAAGCAAGTGTGCTAGTGCATGCCAGGGACAGCTGAGTATCTACTAGAGATGGACTAATCTAAATTTTTCATAGCTGATTTTTATTTTTATTTATATATATATATATATATATATATTTGCAAGCAAATTGTCCAACTGAAATACCAATTTTCAATTTTTTTTTACACATTTAAATATATTTAAATTATGTGAAAATAATTTCACTGCTGCTTTGTGAAATTATAATTTATAAAACACATGTCCCAAATGTTTTAAGTAGCATTACATACTTGAGTAGACATTAGGAGACCATGTTTTCTGATGAGTCTACCAGCTAAAATCAACATTTCAAACATTTAAAACCAGTTCAGCTCAAAACTCCCTTCCAGACACCAGTGACTGTCTGAAATAAACCCATTTGCTATCTGATGTTGATTCTGGTCATTTTATGAGGCCTGCTTATTGGCAAAGTGTTTTACTGAAATAAGCGAGAGCCAAGTATCTCCTCGCTACTGTATCTCCCCTTGGACACATCAGGAGGTTTATAAAAGCTAATAACTGCTCTGAGAATCCAGTTACGTATCGCTCATCCAGACTTGTAATGTCTGTTGTTTTTGACTTCTCTTCAAGTAAGTCAGATGTCATAGAGATGTAGTTGCTGAGTTTTCCCCTCACTTCTGGGGATTGATTGGGGAGTCCTCTGGGCCAACAGCCAGGCTTTTCTTTTTTTTTTTTTTTTTCGGCCCGTCGAATACCTTGGACCAAAGCGGGCCAGCAGTTTTGTGAGGAAACATTGACATGTAAAGAAGGGCTGCTAATTTCTAATTTTTTTTAATATGAAGCAGCAACATAATTATTTATATGTGATGCTTAAGGCTACACGCTAGCAATGATTCGTTTCTGGATGAATCTGTTTTTCAACAAATTGAGTCAATGATTCATTTCTAAAAACATTCATTTACTTAATTTCTAAATGAATCAGCGGTTTTGAACAAATCACTTGAATGAATAAGTAAATGAGTCACTCATTAAGACCTAGACTTGTTGCCACCTAATGGAAGTGTTGATATAATAGTTATTCATGCATAATCATTATTATAAAAAATATATATCACTTTTCATTTTCATTGCTTATGAATTATTGATAGCTGGAGCAAAACGTTTGTGCATCTTAAAGCAACAGAGCAATGATTCGTTCCTGGATGAATCTGTTTTTCAACAAATTGAGTCAATGATTCATTCATAAATACAGTCATTTACTTCTGTATCTCCTAATGAATCAGCGATTTTGAACAAATCATTTGAATTAAGCATTAAGTGAGTCACTCATTAAGACCAAGATTTGTCGCCACCTACCAAAAGTGTTGATGGCATAATTATTCAGGCATAATCATTATTATTTAAAAAGATATCAGTTTTCATTCATTTTCATTGCTTATGATTTAATGATAGCTGGAGCAAAACATTTGTGCATCTCAAAGGAACAGAGCAGTGATTCGTTCTGTTTTTGAACAAATTAAGTCAATGATTTGTTTATAAAAAACATTTATTTACTTCATTTCTAAATGAATCAGCGGTTTTGAAACAATCCCTTGAATGAATAATTAAATGGGTCACTCATTAAGACCTAGACTTGTCGCCACCTACTGGAAGTGTTGATAAAATAGTTATTCATGCTTAATCATCATTATTATTTAAAAAAAATCACTTTTCATTCATTTTCATTGCTTAATGGTTTATTGATAGCTGGAGCAAAACATTTGTGCATCTCAAAGCAACAGAGCAATGACTCGTTCCTGGATTAATCTGTTTTCCAACAAATTGAGTCAATGATTCATTCATAAATAGTCATTTACTTCTGTATGTCTTAATGAATCAGTGGTTTTGAACAAATCATTTTAATAAATTGTCAAGTGAATCACTCATTAAGACTTGTCACACCTACCGAAAGTGTTGACATTATAATTATTCATGCATAATAATTGTTTAAAAAATATTAGTTTTCATTCATTGTCATTGCTTATGAATTATTGATAGCTGGAGCAAAAGCAACAGAGCAATGATTCGTTTCTGGATGAATCTGTTTTTGAACAAAATGAGTCAATGATTAATTCATAAATACAGTCATTTACTTCTGTGTCTCTTAATGAATCAGCGATTTTGAACAAATCGTTTGAATTAAGGGTTAAGTGAATCACTCATTAAGACCAAGACTTGCCGCCACCTACTGGAAGTGTTGATACCATAATTATTCATCCCTGCAGCACTCAGCAGAAATCAGTTTTCATTGCTCATGAATTATTGGCTTGGCTCAACGCTGGAAACATGCCTAGTAAAGTTGTTTAGTATCTAGACTTGGCTTGTTTACAGTATTTTCGAGAAACGGCTCGGTTAGATTTTTAGCATGCTGACACCGTGCACTAAAGCACAGCACGCTAAAATCCTCTCTGGAAATGTTTGTCTCTTTACTGGTACTGTTTAAAGCATCGCCATCAAAGCCCTGCATGTGTAACTGATCCACCGCCTTCAACAAGCCAATTACTGCTGGACTTCAGATCGCCTGCTGGGACCAATTTTCACATTATTATACATCGCAGGTCTTTGTTTTTGGTGTGGACCGTGACAGTTTTATGCAATTTAATAGACGGCGGGCCAGTTCGGCTGTAGGATATTTGTCATACAAGCGCTTTTTTAAAATAACGTGTCTGCTGAAAGATGGCTTTGGATGTTGTGAGGTGTTTAGAGTCGTGTTTTTAAGACTGATTGTTATTAGACTGATTATTTAAACATGAGATTGATTTAGCAAATAGCTGTTCAGAAGTCAAAGTCAGTAAATACAGACTTTATCATTGATAACAATCCTAAATAATAAATGTTTTATGAAATTAGCCGATTAAAATGATCTCTGAAGGATCATGTGATACTCCAGACTGGAGTAATTATGCTGAAAATGAAACTTTGGATCATCAAATAAATTATATTTTAAAATGTAGTCCAATAGAAAACATTTTTTATGGTTTTAAATATTTTCTGATTGTTTTTGCATTATTCTTATTTTTTTTAAGGTGGACATGACAAAATCACAAATAATTTCTAGTGAGCCTTAAATAATATATTCATTCATTTTCTTTTCGGCTTAGTCCCTTTATTAATCTGGGGTCACCACAGCGGAATGAACCGCCAACTTATCCAGCATATGTTTTACGCAGCGTATGCCCTTCCAGCTGCAACCCATCACAGGGAAACACCCGATTCACCTATATATATATATATATACCCAATTCACCTATAGCGCAAGTCTTTGGACTGTGGAGGAAACGGGAGCACCCGGAGAAAACCCACACAAACACGGGGAGAACATGCAAACTCCACACAGAAATTCCGACTGACCCAGCTGAGGCTTGAACCAGCAACCTTCTTGCTGTGAGGCGAGAGCGGTACCCACTGCGCCACCATGCTGCCATAATATATTCAGTAATAGTTTGTCATTTTTTTACGATTATTTTGTGTTAATTAGTGTTTTTAAGCCACATGGAAATTTTAAAGAATAAGTTTTAGTATTTATTTAATTTTTATTTATTTTTATTTATTTGACCTTTTATTTGACCTTTCATTTCCGTTTGAGTTTTAAATGTAAACGTTTGAAAATATGTCTTTCAGCTTTCTTATAAAGTAAAGCTAAACAGAAATACGTTATGCTTTCGTTTTGACCAAATATTTATAGTATATAATAGTATTATATAATAGTATTATTATTATTATTATTTTAATAACTAGCACAGCACAACAATAGTCAAACTGAAAAAAAAATCCTGGTTGCCTTAAATTTTTAAGCTGAATCAAATTAACCTTATGAGTCGATTTAACTTATTTTATGTTAAACTGACTTAAAACTGCTTGCATAACTTATAAAATTAAGTTAGAACATGATTAACTCCGTTTAATATGTTGCAATTAACTAGAACATATGCTGTCATGGCTAATTGTTCATATAATTTTTTACCGTGCAGGTAATGTGAAGTTAACTTTACAAAGTTCGCCAAAAAAAGGAAATAAATCCCAAATTCAAGTTGTTAGAGTGGATAACAGTAGTATTGGTTACCTAGCAACCAACAGTAAACCAGGCAAGAATAATGGAGACACGTGGCAGTTTTTTTAGAGAAATGTGTTTCCATCTCCTATTATTGGCATCAACTTTAACCTAAGCGTAAAAAAATAAAAATATTTTGTAAATTTTATTTCACATGACTTTATTTTTCATGCACATTCTGGAATTTATAGAGTAAATGTGTTTCCATTGTAATTTATTTCTCAGAGAATTCCAGTACAGTAACATTGATTCAACCAATGGCATGAGGGTTGTCTGTTTGTTCAACCAATGGCACAAGGGGTGTCTGTTTGTTCAACCAATGGCATGAGTGCTGTCTGTTTGTTCAACCAATGGCATGAGGGCTGTCTGTTTGTTTAACCAATGGCAC
>CAIGQW010044407.1:0-11774 GCA_903798125.1 Danio choprae
GATTGAAACACACCTTCTATCAACTCCTTTTATAAATGGGTTATGTTTTCCACAGAAAGAGGAAGCGGTGTATTGGGCATACATGTGCACGTGAGTCTGTAGCACATAAATCATTTATAAAGTGGCCAGATTAAAAGAGCGAGCGAGCACCAGGAGAACGGGAAATCCTTTTGCTCAAGGCTTTCAATCCTATTTCATGATGTTTAACATTAAAGCGGTGCGGTGACAGATCTCAGCTCGAGGCACACAGCACCTGCCATCACCTGCCGAGTTTTTATCACCCAGAGAAAAAGACAGACAATGAATTCTAACAAGGTTCATGTACTTATTCAGATCTGCCTTTTGATCATTTTAATCAGATGAGGTGGAATCTTTCGTGTTCAGTCATCGACCGTGCTGTATTTTCTGAATTAAGTACTGTATGTGAACGTCAGGGAAGCTGGTTCCAGTGGGACAGTTTTTATGGGAGAGCTATTTTGATGGAGTAGATATACTGAAGGCCAAACAGTCGACTGGTGTTTAAAATACTTTCTTGTGGAGAGTTAATTGCATCCAGCTGTGTGTAAACAACTTCACACTCGACCCTGTTGACAGAGAGAGTCACATGACAATCTGTCAGCCCAGATGAGTGTCTCTCACTCTCTCCTTATGCTATTTTCATGTCAGAGTCACTTGTTGACATTGTTGTTTTACACTTTAGGTCTTATCTTGTTACGCAGATAACCTGCATTCTTAAAAATAAAGATGCCTGGAAGAACCAGAAAAGTGTTTTTTTTTTACCTAAACCCTTTAATTTAAAATTGTTTTATAGTGTAAAGAACATTTAAAATACACTGTAAAAAATGCTGGGTCCCACACAATTGATTTGTGTTAAGACAACATGAAGGAATTAAGTTAACTTATTGGTTTTTACAAAAATAAGTAGATAGAACCTAAAACAATTAAGTCCCCCCCCCCCCCAAAAAAACCCCTCAAGAATTGTGTTGTTTCAGCTCATTTTAAATCTATCTAAAGAAGCTAGGAGTATGCATGGGTGCTAAATAAAGAGATGCAGATAAAGAAATTATTTAGTGTAGGTGTTTGCAACTTTTTATGAGAAAGCCGCTGTCTTCAGTGAACACTTTACTCATAGGATTCCCTCAAACATCCTGATTCATTCAGAAATGACGCAACAAGTGTTAACTAAATTATTTACACAACCGTTTTTTTTCCAAATACACTGATTCATTCAGGAATTAAAGAGGTCAATTGCTGATCTATTTGAATATAACCCAGCAATCTATTTTGGTTCCCAGAATATTCTGGGAACATTGCTTTCTGGTTCCCAGAACTTTCTCTGTTGGTTAGCAAGGAATGTTTTCTTACGTAAACAGAACATTTCCTCTAGGTTTAGGAGAATACTCTTGGAACATTCTCTTACAGGCTCTCTTTAAGTTGTTACAAAATAAGGGTAAAAATTGGAAGAGTGTTGAAATATTGTGTTTGCTATAAGTTTCTAAATAATAACTTTGCATTTTGGATGTGTCGCGTTAAGTATAAAACAGCACACAGTCATGTGTTTTTGAAGTGCCATTCTTATCTGCAGCACAAATAGTATATTAAATCCGTAAACAGTCACACCAATTAAAGAGTTTAGATGCAAAAGCCTCTAAATGCCATCTGAAATTTTCTTCAAAACTGAGCATTCCTATCATTTTCCTGTGTGTAGGTTCAATAATTTCACTTTCATGGCAAAAAATACAGTCTTTTCATGGTCTTTAAATTGAATTAGGGCCTCACTGTGGCGCAGTGGGTAGCATGATTGCCTCACAGCAAGAAGGTTGCTGGTTCGAGCCTCGTCTGGGTCAGTTGGCGTTTCTGTGTGGAGTTTGCATGTTCTCCCCGTGTTGGCGTAGGTTTCCTCCGGGTTCTCCCACAGTCAAAAGACATGCGCTATAGGTAAATTGGGTAAGATAAAATTGCCCGTAGTGTATGTGTGTGAATCAGAATCAGAATCAGAATCAGAATGGGTTTTATTGCCAAGTGTGCTTACACACACAAGGAATTTGTTTTGGCTACAGAAGCTTCCAGTGTACATAAAGTGAACAGTGACAACATGAAATAAATATGAAAAACACAACAAACATTAAACAGAGATGCAATCAGTCAAAAAGCTCTGGAAGGTGAATTATATGTACAGACAAGTTATAAGGTGCTGTGTACGACTGCGTAGAAAAAGTGAACCAATTGTTATAAGGTGCTGTGTACGAGTGCGTATGAGAAAGTATTGCACATGTTTATTGCACAGTAGTAGAATATTTAACTGTTCATGAGGGAGATGGCCTGAGGAAAGAAACTTTTCCTGTGTCTGGCTGTTTTTGTGCTTGGTGCTCTGTAGCGCCGACCAGACGGTAACAGTTCAAACAGGAAGTGCGCTGGGTGTGAGGGGTCCAGAGTGATTTTGTAAGCCCTTTTACTCACCCTGGACGAGTACAGTTCTTGAAGTGTAGGAAGGGTAGTGCCAGTGATTCGTTCAGCTGTCCGGACTATTCTCTGTAGTCTGCGGAGGTCGGTTTTGGCAGCTGAGCCAAACCAGACAGTGATTGAAGTGCAGAGGATGGATTGGATGACCGCTGAGTAGAACTGTACGAGCAGCTCCTGGGGCAGGTTGAACTTCCTCAGCTGACGGAGGAAGTACAGTCTCTGCTGGGCTTTCTTCACAATAGAGTCTATGTGAATGTCCCACTTCAGATGCTGAGAGATGGTGGTGCCCAGGAACCTGAATGACTCTACTGCAGCCACAGTGCTGTTCATAATGGTAAGTGGGGGGAGTGCCGGGCGGGTTTTTCTAAAGTACACTATCATCTCCACCATTTTGAGCGTGTTCAGCTCCAGGTTATTGCATCTGCACCATAAAGCCAGCCGCTCCACCTCCTGTCGGTATGCAGACTCGTCGCCGTTCCGGATGAGGCCGATAACAGTAGTGTCATCTGCAAACTTCAGGAGCTTAATAGAGGGGTCTTTTGCAGTGCAGTCGTTGGTGTATAGGGAGAAGAGTAGTGGGGAGAGGACACATCCCTGGGGGGCGCCAGTGCTGATGGTGCGGCTGTCGGATGTAATTTTGCCCATTCTGACTAGCTGTTGTCTATCTGTCAGAAAGCTGGTGATCCATTGACAGACAGAGCTAGGAACAGAGAGCTGGGTCAGTTTGTACTCGAGCAATGATGGGACAATGGTGTTGAAGGCAGAGCTGAAGTCCACGAACAGAATCCTTGCGTAGTTCCCTGGTTTGTCTAGATGTTGTAGGGTATAATGCAGTCCCATGTTGACTGCATCATCCACAGACCGGTTTGATCTATAGGCAAACTGCAGAGGGTCCAGCAGAGGTCTTTCAAATGACTTCATGGCCACAGATGTTAAGGCCACAGGTCTGTAGTCATTGAGTCCTGAGATCTCTGGTTTCTTCGGGATGGGGATGATCGTGGAACGCTTAAAGCAGGCTGGAACAATGCACTGTTCCAGTGATCTGTTGAAGATCTGTGAGAAAATGGAGGCCAGCTGGTCAGCGCAGGTTCTCAGACAGGCTGGTGAAACACCGTCTGGGCCTGGTGCTTTCCTTCTCTTCTGTTTCCTGAAGATCTGACGCACATTATCCTCACTGATCTGAAGTGCAGGGGGGGAGAGTGGGATGGCAGGAGGTGTTGATGGCTGTGTAGAGAGATGGTTATGGCGGGTGTGAGGTGTCTGGTCGGCTGTCTCAAATCTATAATAGAACATATTCAGCTTGTTTGCAAGATCTTTATTGCCGTCAATGCTGGGGGACGGTGTCTTGTAGTTAGTGATGTCCTTCAGGCCTTTCCACACTGTTGCAGGGTCGTTGGCAGAAAACTGGTTTTCCAGCTTTTTAGCATAGCTCTTCTTAGCCACACCAATCTCCTTTGTCAGTGTGTTCCTGGCCTGGTTGTACAGGACCCTGTCCCCGCTCCTGTAGGCATCCTCTTTGGCCTGACGAAGCTGTCTAAGTTTTGGTGTGAACCATGGTTTATCATTGTTAAATGATAAATAAGTCCTGGTAGGGATGCATAACTCCTCACAGAAACTGATGTATGATGTTACAGTCTCTGTGAGCTCGTCCAGGTCGGTGGCAGCAGCTTCAAAAACACTCCAGTCAGTGCATTCAAAACAAGCTTGTAAGTCCTGTTCTGTGTTGTTGGTCCATCTCTTAACAGTCCTTAATACTGGCTTAGCAGTTTTAAGTTTTTGCCTGTAAGTTGGTAGAAGATGAACCAGGCAGTGGTCGGAGAGTCCTAGAGCTGCTCTGGCGACCGAGCGATATGCATCCTTTATTGTTGTGTAACAATGGTCCAAAATAATATTGTCTCTGGTAGGGCATGTGATGTGTTGTTTGAATTTAGGCAGCTCATGTGTGAGTTTAGCCTGATTAAAGTCACCGAGAATGATAAAGACAGAGTCCGGGTGTTGTTGTTCTGTGTCTGTGATCAGATCAGCCAGCTGTTGCAGTGCAGTACTCACGTGTGCTTGTGGTGGAATATAAACACCGATGAGAATGCACGAGGAAAACTCCCGCAGCGAGTAGAATGGCTTACAGTTAATGAAAAGCACTTCCACATCAGGACAGCACATCTTCTTTAACACAGTTACATCCGTACACCACCTTCTGTTGATGTAAAAGCATATTCCACCGCCGCGTGTTTTGCCCGTTGATGCCGTATCGCGATCCGCTCTGAACAACTGAAAGTTTGGTATGTGAAGCGCGCTGTCCGGAAACACAAAGCAGCAGCGTTGGTAAAGTCCTTGTTATTGTGTGCGAGCAGAAGTAGTTGGTCCATTTTGTTAGGAAGAGAGCGGACATTCGCCAGATGGATGCTAGGCAGCGGCGTTCTAAAGCCGCGTTGTCTGAGCCTGACGAGCGCGCCGGCTCGCTTCCCACGCCTGCGCGTCTTGTAGCGTTTCCACAGTGCCGTTACTCTGCCGACAACAACGTTCCGCAAAACGCCAGAAAAATCGAAAACCGGTTGGTGATTAAATGATGTGCACTGCCGAATGTTCAGCAGCTCGTCCCTGGTGTAACTGATCACGTATGACAAACATAAAACAGGACAAACTAGCAAAAACACTACAAAAACTAGAGCGCTCCACGCCGAGGCAGCCATCCGCGGCGCCATCTTATGACGTATCAGAAGCACAGAATAGTGCACTGCAACGAAATGGTAGGACTTATAATCTAATTAATGCATAATAAACCTCTTTAAAAGGATTAAAAATAAATGCTAAGTGACTGGTATTTGTTGGTTTGCACAGTTCAAACTATAGCCTATGTTTATTTTTTTTAAGATAAGAAGAAAACTATCTGCTGCTCCTGCTTTTAGTACGACAAAAAATGTAACGTAAAAAGGATTTTCAAAACTCATTTAATGCCGAATAAAGCATCACCAGTACTCAAGGTGATCATTGTCATAGAAGTGTATTCTGTTGTTTAGCCATGAGAAATTAAAATTGTTTATACTTGGTCACTGCTTTTTTTGCATTGTTGCCAGTTGTGCCAACAGAATCCTTAACAGGTTTGGCAGGCTGATGATAGAGCTGGTCAGTCTCACAAATGTTGTTTAACCAGTTTAAATTCACCCCATCATTTTGCTTTTCACAGAAATTGTGCAGTAGACGGCATGTAGCTATAATTATGCAAAGGAGCAGTGAAAGTCACTTCTTTTAAAGAATACTCTTGACCTTGTCTTAAGCTTTCCTGTGTGTACTGAGTTAGATATTTAATGATTCTTGCTCTAGTGTAAGATTGGGAGAATTTGGCTACCCCTTCATTAAACAGTCAAGTAAGGGATATACAGGATCTCCAACAATCATTAGCCTGATGCTAAATTGAAATTTCGACATGATGTCGAGATCCCCAAGAGCGGATGTTTAAAAACACTGCTCTGAAGCATTTCAAAACACCCAGGTCATGTGACTAAAGTAATTCAAAGTATCAGTGCATTTCACAAGCATTTCGAGACGTGGCATACCGGCTGAATCTGTTTGATTGACAGGGTTGAAATCAAATGACACAATCAAATAAATTTCAATTCATCTTTATTTCTATAGCGCTTTTACAATGTAGATTGTCAAAGCAGCTTAACATAGTGTGTCAGTCCAGTTTTCACAGTTGAATTTCAGTTTAGTTCATTTCAGTGTGGTTTCATTTTCACTGCTGAAAGTCCAAACACTGAAGAGCAAATCCATTGATGCCCAGCTCCACAAGTCCCAAAACCAAGCAAGCCAGTGGCGACAGTATCACTCATAGCCTAGTGGATAGTGCCCCGATTATAGTGCACAGGTGGACAGGGTGACCAGCGTTTGAATCCTAGCTTGTACAAGTCAGAAATTGTCCAAAACAACACATATATTTAGAAAATGTTCATTTGGGTGTCAGACTGATGTTACAACACATTAAAAGAACAGAGAAATTAAAACCCAGATTTGGAATTAAATTTTGGATTCAAACTTAATTTGTCTGCTTTCTCTTAACTTAAAATACCTATGAGTACTTTTATTGTAAACATTTTCTAATTTTAATGCAATTTTCTAGCAAAACATGCTAGGAACTACACAGCCACTTACCTAAGAAGTTACACCTAAACAATTCACATTGTTCCAACACAAACAATTAAGTTAATTTGCAATTTACAATTGTGTACAAATGTGTGGGGCTGATAGTGAGCATGACTTGAATGGGTTCATCCTAAGCACTACTCACAATTATAAGTCGGTTCGAAAAACAAGTTACATAAACATGATTTCAGTAGGTTATAACAACTAAATACATGTTTTGAGTTGAATCAAGTAGAAACACCGCTTTTAGGTCTGTTTTACACTGCAGATTTTGATGGTCAATCCTGATTTTGTCCTGGTCAATTCCGACCTGATTTTTTTGATGACCTGCTTACATCATTCTTTAAAAGGAACTCGTATCCGATTGTCTGCATTTTTACTGCACACACAAAGATGCAATGAAAAAAAAAGAGCAGGCGCTGACTGACAGCTGATAATAAAAGAGCACCATTTTCTCCATTCTTGTATTTAATCTGTTCACAGGGTTTCAAGTTGTTTTAATGTAGTTTATGACAGAACAGTTCTCATTTGGCCTACTTTTAATCTTGGCTTTTTTTAAAACCAGTAGGCATCTTAAAGTAATGCCCATGCATGGCTTATGCACATGATGTAACAGTTTTATATTAGTTTATATTGTTTACATGGCAAATGTTACGCTCTCTCTCTCTCTCTCTCTCTCTCTCTCTCTCTCTCTCTCTCTCTCTCTCTCTCTCTCTCTCTCTCTCTCTCTCTGTAACATGCTTGAATACTTGTGCTCCATGACAATATGAAAGCTTTTTTTGTTCTTGTACATGAAATGTAAGGTTTAGTAATGAAAGCATCAGAGTTGACGTTATTCGCTATAGTTTTTAATGATGCGTGACGCATTGACAGATGAAAATCAGATCTACCTCTTTACACTACAGACATGAGGACACAAATTCGATTCATATTCCACATATGAACAAGGCCTGAATCTGATTTGAATCAATCACAATCCATGGCGAATCCATGTCATTTTTTCCTGCTTACATGTACATGCGCCGAATGCGATTTGTGCCACATAGGAGAAAAAAATTGGGTCACTTGAACCATGCAGTGTAAATGCAGCCTAAGTCAACAAATGCCCTTTTTACAGTGTTGCTGTGCATTTGCCAATTAGTCATACCTATTAAAAAAATCAGTCAACGAATCATGTGGAGATCTGTGATATACTAAATAATGACCTCATGCAGTTAGATTTTGTTTATGCCTTGCATTAGTATTAGTATTTAGTAAAAAAATAATTTTCTAATAATAATGTAATTTAAACTGTATAGTCAGCTTAATTAAATTTTTATCTTAATTAAATTGTCTGGCAAATGATTAAAGCTAGGTCAAACAAAACTAATATAACAAAAACTGAATCAACATTCATTTTCATTTCGGCTTAGTCCCTTTATTAATCTGGGGTCGCCACAGCGGAATGAACCGCCAACTTATCCAGCATATGTTTTATGCAGCGGATGCCCTTCCAGCTGCAACCCATCTCTGGGAAACATCCATACATACCCATTCACACTCATACACTGCGGACAATTTAGCTTAACCAATTCACCTATACCGCATGTCTTTGGACTTGTGGGGGAAACCGGAGCACCCGGAGGAAACCCACGCCAACACGGGGAGAACATGCAAACTCCACACAGAAATGCCAACTGACCCAGCCGAGGCTCGAACCAGCAACCTTCTTGCTGTGAGACGAACGTGCTATCCACTATGCCACCGTGAGGCCCCTGAATCAACACACTTTAAAGTAAACAACTGTGATGACAGACTACTCTTGAGAGAACCCAAATGGTTTGTGAGCAACAACAACAATCAAATCTGTCAACAAAATATCTTTGCTTCATATTTATTTTGTGCTTGAGTTTGTGACTTAATATGAGGTGAGAGGTGCAAAGCACTGGTGTTAAAAATAATAATCATCTATTACTCATCTAATTTATCTATGTCATTGGGGTGTAAAACAGGTGTACAGCAGCCTCTTAGGCATGTGCTGACAAGCAGATGTTTCCTACCTATACAATGAAATAAAATCCCAAGGTGTTACTAAGAAAAAACAACACCATCTGTAGCGTTAGATCATTATTAATTAACACTAAACCACCAAGTCTCATAAGTAAATAGACAATAGAATAACTGCCTTGAGATATTTGCTTTTATGATTCGATAAAACATTATAATTATGCACTTTTTTGAGAGACTGGACCCAGAGGTACAATTAAAATGCATTACTCAATCTTTGTCAGTTTCTTTTCTTTGTTTTTAAAGGTAAACTTTAAACAAAACAAAAAAAAGGTGTTACAATGTTGCATTTTATATTAATAAATGTGAAATTGCTTGTATATGTATATATGTAAACTTGATTAAATGAACATGCATTTAATTTCACTTGTTTAAATTAGAATTCTTAAATCTGAGTGTAAATAAATAAACAATTGTGTTACATTGCCCTTTTAGTATTATAGTATTATTATTATAATATTATGCTATTGTTTGAACAGCAGAGAGCACTATAGTAAGACCAGTAGGCTGCCAACGGCTATGCAAGCGAGTGATTTAAAGGGATACTTCATCCAAAAATGGAAATTATGTCATCATTTACTCACCCTTCACTTGTTTAAAACCTTTATGAGTTTCTTTGAAAACTGCTGGTTGCTGTGACTCATTAACTTCCATAGTAGAATAAAAAAAAATACTATGGAAGTCAATGAGTCCTAGCAACCAGCATTCTTCAAAATATCTTCTTTTGTGTTCAACAAAAGAAAGAAACTGATAAAACTTTAAAACCACAAGAGGCAGTGTAAATGATGGGGTAATTTGCTTTCTTTTTTGGATGAACTATCCCTTTAAGTATTCTGTTCTCAAACCACTCATTAAAGGTGACAATTCTTTGCATACCTAATCCTAAAAATTACCAAAATAGAGCTCTTTTAGTTCAAGCATATTCTCATCTGGCTGCATTGTGCAAAATGTTTCATTTAGATGCTTTTATTTAAAAATACCATAAAAATACTTTACACATTACAGTTTAGCTTTTCATTTGTTTTTGTTTCCATTGGATGTAATACATTTTATATTTTAAACCAACTGATCTACCTGTAAATTATTGTTCGGAAAACCATTAGGCTTAAATGTTCATAACACTTTGTTTTTGTGACATTCAAAACTCACATGCAAATGACATCTGAAAGCAAACTTTATTGGTTTACCTTTTACAATTTATGTGGAAACAAAATTATTTATTATTATACATTTATACTAAGTCTGTGTAAGCTGTTTCCACAAGACCCATCAAAGAATGGGTCATACATGAATTAATGTACATTTGGTAGGTATAAGTGATTTAAGCTTACAGCACAAGTTCAGAAAAGTCAAACATGACGACAAGACCTTGTCATTGATCAAAAGTAATTTTTGCCAAAACACTGTCAGATATCCACTAAAGTAGCAATTTTCTTTAATTAGTCATTCTGACCTCTGATTTGTAGACAAAGTTTACACACAGCATGTTTGAAAGATCAGGATGTTAGTTAATTGTGGTGTGGTTAATGCAGACAGGCATAAACAGAAAGCCTCAGAGAGACTACACTTTGAAAAACACTGCTATAAAGTCTCCAGCGACATCTCCTCTCTTGGGAAAGAGAGTAGATGTTTGGGTTCACAAATATGGAAGATAAGAAACTCCTTTAATTAATTAAAGTACAGCTGGAAGATATACCACATTAGTGTCATAAACATTTTGAAAAAAAAAACAAAAAAAACAACAACAGTGAACAAAACACATGACGCAACATTTTGTAATTAAACTTTTTATGGTTCAACAATGAAAGGAAATATTGCATATTACTACAGTATTCAATATTCACTCCTTAATCAGTTACATATTCAGCCACTAGCCCTCTGATGCAATAATTATGGAAGCCTGAATCAGTGATTAAATAGCAAAAGCATGTGTTTTACTGTAAAACCACAAACAAATATTTGATATACTGCTTTGAATGTACATCAATACACCAGATGTATTTGGTGTTTTCACCTGAGTGCAAAAAAGTAAACTGGTGTCCACTGGTCTTTTTATTCTGTTTCTTTTGTTATGTGATCATTAGATCAGCAGAGGGCACTGGAGACCAGATTAGGCTCTACCAATCTGAGCTGAAATCAAAAGATGTCAAATATTTTTCTCTCAAATATTGTTCACACATTTGTCTAAATCTGTGTTAATGAGCACTTCTCCTTTGCAAAGGTGGAGTGCTCACTAACACAGATTTAGACAAATGCGTGAACAATATTTGAGAAAATTATTCTTAGCTTTTAATCCATCCACCTCACAAGTGTGGCAGGTCAAGATGCTGAATAGACAGCATGATTATTACACATGCAATGTGTAAGGGCCTGTTTACACCATGTCTGATCAGATATCTATCTGATTTCTGAAAACGGTTCTATTTACACTTGACTACATGAATGTGTCTCCGCTAAACAGATATGATTACTATTTTCAAATCCTGCACTATATGCAAATTTAACTAGGTTGGGATGACTGAAGCGTCAGATAC
This sequence comes from Danio choprae, assembly GCA_903798125.1. NCBI lineage: Eukaryota > Metazoa > Chordata > Actinopteri > Cypriniformes > Danionidae > Danio > Danio choprae. The sequence goes on from CAIGQW010044407.1 coordinate 11,184, forward strand.
AGTGCTTTTTATTGAATTGATATTATTATTTACAGAAACGTAAGCTATATATCTTATTTGGCATTCAAATAATGTTATATGCAGGCTGTAAAACATTAAAAGCTCACAAGGCAGGCTCTGTGATTACTTTCATTATAAGCTAAATTAAATATATATTTTTGTCATAAGTAAGGCATCATTCAAAACTCTAAATGCTTTTAATCAATTTATGTATACTCTCCTAAAAACAAAACAATGTGCCTTTGTAAACGAATATTTGTTTTAGTACAAATTTCAGAATCCTAACCTCATTTTTTTTAACTTAAGACACAAAATTCACAATCATTGACAAAACTGCACATTTTTACAAACTCAGCACTTGTTTCAAATGCTTGGAGACAATACATGTAAGTCAAAGACACTTTGTTTATTGAACTAAAATCACCTCTTTAAAATAACATAATTTAAACATAAATTAAAAATTAATTCCATTCCAAAATGCAAGTCATGCATTGCAGGTGAAATAACCATGTATTCATTTAATTAAACTTATCTAACTATCAACTGATACAAGCACTCAAAATGATAAGTACACTCACTGTAAAAAAAAAA
>CAIGQW010044465.1:0-13062 GCA_903798125.1 Danio choprae
AGTGTGAGTGTGTGTGTTGAGCTGTTGAGAGCAGCAGGGGGCGCCAGAGTCTGTCCATCATCAGGATGCTGAAGGCCGACAGACGGAAACTCCTGATCCTGCATTCAGACTGGTGTAATCTCCACATCCGCTGCGCACACAAGAGGATTACTCACAACAACAAATCATTACATTAATCAACAGAAGCAGCTCTAAATATTAACATTGCTTCAGCCTTTTATGTGTGTTTCATGCAGTTTACAGTAATGTATGGCGCCATCCTCACCACAGGATTACAAGCTTCAGATTCTGATGGTCTTCCTGTGCAGAGTGGCCCCCGCTCAGGTAAATACAGTAGAAACACCAAGACCCCCGGTGGACTAACAGTGTTTGTATATTTCAGACTGAATATTGAGCAGGGGGCGGGACTTTATCTTTGAGCTCCGCCTCTGATCTTTCACTCACAGCAAACTAACGGTTGGAGGGGCGTGGCTAAGCATATTTCCCTCAATGAAAGGACTGCTGTTCCAGAGCTGAAGCAGATTTTCATTGAAGATGCCCTATTCTGCCCCTTCGTACAAGCTGTAGATGCGTCTCTGCTGTCTCCAGTGTGTGTGTGTGTGTGTGTGTGTGTGTTCAGTTTGAGCTGAGAATAACACACTGATGATGTTCTCCAGCTCTCTGACACTGACCCTTTCAGGCTTTGATCCTGACTGTGGTGTTTTGGTGACTGTCGCTTTAAATGCAAATGAGGTTGTGCTTTTTTTCAGAAGAGGGCGGAGCTACAGACACCTGTGCACCATCATAGCCACAGATTCAAAAACAAGAACATAACATCCTATGCTAATGAGGAAGAGATGGGCACTAGTGGGCGGGGCTTTCCCCCTCTGATGACACGTACAAAGAGAGAATGTCAATCACAGTGTTTCTGAACAAACACAATTAATACATGTTCACCATTAGAGGCTGGAGATATTCACACACTGCTGACACACACACACACACACACACACACACTACTGGGCTTAAAGCCCTTATAACAGTGATGTATGCATAATAAGTGCACTTTAAAGATGAACACATGTTTGTTTGTGCAGTAGACTGACTTGCACAGATGAACTGTTCAATCTAACACTAACACTGTGCACTAATACACTGTACAAAACATTCCAGCTGCTGTATTTAAAAGGCCTACATCATGTGCTTCTCTAGAGTCACTACACAGTGAATCAGGAGCCTGTAGAACAGGAATAATTAAATCAGCCTATAAAACACAGCAGATCAACACAACTTTAATAGTTTTTGGCAGTCGTTCCTCACAGATACTGCAGATGGTCATGAAATACTGTTCATCTGTGGAAAACCAACAATCAAACGCATCATTTCCAATAACAATATAACAGAAACAGTCAAAACTGCAGATAAAAGCTAATGTTGTGCTTCTAAACCCCGGAGATTTGCAGAAGGAGATGCTAAATATAAAGCTGAACAGAAGTGAAGCGCTCCTCTTGCAGAACCCCGTTATAAAGCAGCCATGGCAGATTAGTATTAGTTATTGCTCTGCATCAATAATCATCTCCATCATTAGCATCTAAAAGCAAGATTAGCGCACACACACACACACACACACAGAGAGAGAGCGGCTCACACACCTGAGATGCCGCATGACGACAACAATACATGCAAACACACACAAACCTCAGAATGGAGCGTGTTCATGCATAACTCGTGTTCTGGGTTTGTCTTGGACTCGCTGTAGTTCAGGATATGTTTACTGCAGAACCCAAACGCTACAGACCCAAACACAGACATAAAAGAGCAGTTATTGCCTTAATGTCCGTCTGCCTCCGTTACACTGATCATGAGCTGATAATCACACAGAAAACCTAAGAGAATTCTTTATCATTTAAGATGACGTTAATAATAATAATGAGGACATCAGCTTTAAAGCTGTGCACATTACGCTCTTAATCATGCGTTACCAGTGTAAAAGCAGCTTTTGGGACATTTACAATATTCATTTACAAACTCTTCATGGAAGATGATCTTAATATGTCAATGATTTTTGGCATAAAAGGAAAATGTATCATAAATTGGACCCATATAATGTATTTTTGGGCGACGCGGTGGCGCAGTGGGTAGCACAATCGCCTCACAGCAGCAAGAAGGCCACTGGTTCGAGCCTTGGTTTCTGTGTGGAGTTTGCATGTTCTCCCCGTGTTGGTGTGGGTTTCCTCCGGGTGCTCCGGTTTCCCCCACAGTCCAAACACATGCGCTATAGGGGAACTGATGAACTAAATTGGCCGTAGTGTGTGTGTGTGTGTGAATGAGTGTATGTGGGTGTTTCCCAGTACTGGGTTGCAGCTGGAAGGGCATCCGCTGTGTAAAACATATGCTGGAATAGTTGGCGGTTCATTCCGCTGTGGCGACCCCTGATTAATAAAGGGACTAAGCCGAAATGAAAATGAATGTATTTTTGGCTGTTCAAGATTTAGTGCTCTAGGGTCACACTCACTCACACACACGCACGCACACACACACACACACACACACGCACACTGGACGCTATGTTGTCATTCATTGGACAGCACTGAATTAAGGGTTATAGAATATTTCCAAATGTTTACTCCTTTACAAAGCAAGCATTTGTGTGTTTGCTGCAGATGTTCCCGGTCTGACGGGCTCAAGCGCACTGAGGCGTAATGATGTTTCCTCCAAAAACAGGACAAACATTCAGAGAAAGAACAGCACTTAATCAGCGAGCGCCACTGACGGCGGAAGCACCAGAATCTCCTCCTGCTTCTGCAGTTTCAGCCTGATCTCACCAATGAGTCCAGCTATCTGACATAATGCCAGAGCAGTGGCTAATTCATACGATTATCATCATATCAAAACCTACTGTTCTTAAAAGGAGGCGTGTCTCCTAACCCCGCCCCTAACCCCACCCCTCATTGAGGGATGAGCAAATCACACTAAACTATATAGATGAGGAGATCGTCCTCGTTTAAATAATTATTGCTTTTGTACAGTAGAACAACTCTTACAAACACACCAACATACAATGGACAGTCACAACAGCAAAACAAGCCATGATGTATACATTAAACATAACATTAAAAACATACACGTATTACAGCAACGGATCAGCAGATTAGCGGATGCATTTAATGAGATCGTGCTAATTAATATGCATTAGCCACCTAATCAAAAAGTCCCGAATGGAGCCTTCTCACGAGACGTGTTTAACACTCATCAGCATCTTTATCACTGAGAGCTTCATATTCAGATGGGGTTGTGTTCTATCATCTATGCATCAAGTTACAAGTTACATACAAGTGTGTGTGTGTAATGCAGTGTGTGTTTGTGTAGGACAGTAAATCTGCCATGATCCTCTCTGTTCTCCTCTTCTGGAAGTCTTGATGACCCCATCCTGGAGTTTCTCTGTCATTATTCCAGCTAATAGCGTTGGAGAATAAATGATGTGTTGTCCTCTCCCATTCACTGCGCTCTGGGTTTACACACTATGACCGCTGCTGCTGCTGAGAAACACACACACGTGGAAAGGCTCCATTGTCGTGGGATTGTGTCGTTTTTTTGTCTGATATTCAGATGAGCTTCATGGTGAAGCGTCCGGTCTCCACGGTGCTCCGTCCTGCGGTGGCCGCCGCCGAGCTGCGCGGCACGAACTGTATGGTGGCGGTGTGTTTGATCTGGCCTTTACTCTGACTCCAGAAAAACATGAAGATGAAGCAGAGCGCCACCGAGCTGAGGAACGACAGGAAGCCCATGGTCACGGCAATCACCAACGTCTTCACGTCCAACGGGAACGGCTGCGACCCATTGACCGCCGTCTGCCCCGACGCAAAGCTCCAGCCGTCCAGGAAGAAGGATCCCGAGCGGTTCCGAGAGGACGCCGGAAACCCCCGAACACGCAGACTCACAGATATACTGTCATTCCCGGCGGCGTTGGAGGCGATGCACAGGTAATATCCACTGTCCTGCACCTGAGCGTAGCGCACCTCCAGAGTCCCGTTGGAGAGAACACGAATCCGGCCGGATGCCGTGAGAACTGAACGTTTGGGGTTCAGCCAGATAATCGACGGCGCTGGATCTCCGTCAGCTGCACAGAAGAACAGCACCGTATGTCCCTCGTCAGAGCGCACATCCTGCGGTTTACGGGTCAGAATACGAGCCTGCCGGCAGGTGAACGTCCTCACCACCTCCGACTCCGCAAAGTCCTGAAATATGCGGCCCTGCACCTGGACAGGTGAAACACAAGAGGGCGCATGTCCTGCGAAACGGAGCCGCAGGCGTCTGCGCATCACCCACAGCAGTCGGCAGTCGCACGCCAGTGGGTTCCCGTCCAAACGCAGCACCTCCAGAGAACCCACCGTGTGGAACACAGACTCCTCTAGAGTCACCAAACGATTATCCGAAACATTGAGGAGCCGAAAAAAGGCTAAATTACGAAAAGCACCAGATTCCACACGCAACAGTCCAGTGCTCACTAAATGAAGCTCCTGAAGCCGTAATAAGTCGCCAAGGAGGCCGGAGAGGACGGTGGTGATGGGGTTGTAGGACAGGTCCAGGTAGCGCAGGTACACCAGGTGATGCAGCGGCGCGTACGGGACGGCGCTCAGGTTGCAGTGCGACAGCGTCAGCGAGGTCAGATTGAGGCCGATCAGACTGTTAGCCGCTAGCGTGTGCAGCCAGGGGCAGTGGGACACATGCAGATCCTGCAGCCGCTGCAGCTGACGGAAGGAGTTGTTGGGCAGCGCAGTCAGACCCAGTCTGCAGAAGCGCAGGTGCTGGAGGCCCGTCAGCCGCGAGAAGGCCTCGCTGGGCACCGTCGTCAGGTTGCAGCGCTCCAGGCGCAGCTCCAGCAGATTCGGCAGACCGCTGAACGCACGGTTCGAGATGAACACCAGATCATTCTCGCTCGCCTCCAGCTTCTGCAGCGACGGCATCTCCCCAAACATGTCGTCCAACAACACTAAGATCTCGTTTTCACTGATGTCCAGAAACTGAACATTGGGAAGCCCTGAGAAAGCCCCGACTGGGATGATCTTCAGTCGATTGCGGGACAATCTCAGCGTGAGGAGGTTCTGGAGACCTACGAAAGCCTCGACTTCGATCACCGTTAGCATGTTAGCGCTGAGATCCAGCTCGCGTAACTGCCTCAGACTGAAGAACTGGCGGCTGGACAGCGTCTTCAGGTGGTTGTAGGTCAGGTTGAGGACCAGCGTGGGATCGGGAACGCCTTCGGGAACCGTGGAGAGCTGTCTAGAGGAACAGTCCACCAGCGGGAGCTTCGGTGAACAGTCGCAGCGCTGGGCACAGGGCCCTGAGGTGGCCACACCCACTACCCACTGGAGGACCACCCACCAGTACAGCCTCCTCCAATCAGCAGCCACACACATCTGGAGACCCGCCTGCAGTGCAAACAGGGAGTTAGGCGTCATCGCTTTAACATCGCTTTCTCTTGCATATATTTTGTGGGTTTTTTTGCTAAACACAAATTTAAACATTAAATTTCATAATGTTTAACATGCAGAAACAGTAAAGCAGGGAAACTCCCAGTGAATCTGTTCAATAATGCAAACCGATGACCTGAAACTCCAGGAATCTGCTCCGCCAGTAATGTGACTGAATGCGTATGCTCTTATTCACTCATCTAATCAACAAACATAACAAAAAATAATGTTGCTTCTTTAATCTTGCTCACCACATTTTGGTGAAATCAACAATAAAGCAGGGTTCATTCACTAGAGCAGATCAGAGTGTGTGCATTCGTAGTTCGCTGGGAGGAATAAACACAGCAGGGAATGCATGAACTGATAATGTTTGTGTTTGCATAAATGTAAAACGTTTAAATGTCCATTTAACAGAGCAACATTTCGTATTATTGTACTTTAAATAGTAAAGCGAGACTCACGGTCCTGTTCCAGCATGATGACAACAGTCCCACATTCCCAGGCAAACCGTGAACTATTATAGTACTATAATTACTATAGAACTATACTATAATTTAGGGCTGTGCAATATACTGAACTTATCGGACCATCAGAAATGAGCATATGACTATAAATCACAGGGGTCTGCAATACGTGTAAAATGCTGGTTTCCTGATTGCTCCTGATGTTTTCAGGCTGATAAACCTGTACAGTGGTGGCGATAATTATTTCATACATTTTAGTTTGTTTGCATTGTTAAAATGTCTGATTAGTTTAATACAACAGTCAAACTTTCTTCTTCTACTGCATAAGGCATTATTCTTCAATATCACACAGCCCTACACTAGCTGAAATGCATACATGTATACAGTAAAAGTAAAGAATTAATCATTTAACATGTACAATTAAGATGTTTTGTGGCTTCAATGTGCTAACAAACATGACTAGGTGTTTGATTCCCAATAAATGCACAAAGTAAAAAGAAAAGTATACTACAAATGCAATATAAAATCCTCTAGCAAAAGGCTGTAATGTAAAATGTAAATAAACCTGCATGGCTGATGTCTGCATTGAGCACATGGATGCTCAAAGAAATGAAGAAATGAAACTGTGGTCTAAATCTCAGGCTGGAGAACAAACAGGCTTTGAAAGAATATTAAATTAAAGAGACGCACTGCAGCTTCCTGATGCCGAGTACAGCGAAGGAATGATCTGAAATGTTTGTTTGACAACATGTGTGTGTGTTTGTACTGTGTGTATTTATTATCTATATATAAACACACACATGCGTGCATATATTTGAGAAAATGTTTATTTATGTATTGGATATAAAATATATATATTTAAATATCTACAACATAAATTGTTACATCGATATTTAAAATGATATGCAATTTGTATCATATATATATTTTATGCACACATATATCATGCCAAACCAAACTTTTATTTTGGATGCAATTAATCACGATTAATCTTTGCCCAGCTCTATTTTTAATATAAAGGCCATTTTAATTTACTCCTAATGTGCATGTAACTTTCAAGCCATCTGGAGATTAAGCTTGAAGAGCCTCCTCACGCCGCATCTCTAAGACAGTTGGCAAGACACACCGAAAACAGCAAGCAGCAACACAACAGCCAAATATAATGAAACACTGGAGGAGGAAGAAAGAACATTTCTATATTCTACACTAAACACCTTTTCATGCATTAATTATTTTTGATGACTTTTTCCATGCAATACATATGAAACGCAGCCATGCTCGGTAATATGTAATCTATTACAGTAATCTGTCATTGCACATCATGAAATGAGTTTTATTCAAATAAAAGATGAATGGTCTGATGCTCACCAGCTGGCACAGGGGCTGCTCCTTCTCATTACCAACAACTCCTGAGGAAACGCCCCGCGATCACCCGCTCACAGCCTGGAGACAGAGAGAGCTTTAAACTAACGTTACACAATAAAACATTCATTCATTCATTTTCATTTCGGCTTAGTCCCTTTATTAATCTGGGGTCGCCACAGCGGAATGAACCGCCAACTTATCCAGCATATGTTTTACGCAGCGGATGCCCTTCCAGCTGCAACCCATCACTGGGAAACATCCACACACACTCATTCACACTCATACACTACGGACAATTTAGCTTACCCAATTCCCCTATAGCACATGTGTTTGGACTGTGGGGGAAACCGGAGCACCCGGAGGAAACCCACACCAACACGGGGAGAACATGCAAACTCCACACAGAAACACCAACTGACCCAGCCGAGGCTCGAACCAGCGACCTTCTTGCTGTGAGGCGAACGTGCTATCCACTGCGCCACTGTGAGGCCCCACAATAAAACACATCTTCAATATTTATATTTAAATGTAATCATCACAAAAGCTTTCACAATACTTATGCAACATCTGTCATGGCAATAAAGCAAGTTTGAATAGGAGAGAGAGTATTGCATTTTATTTTAATAATAACATTTTTAACTCTGTCATTATCAAGTCATTATGCTTTTAATAATCATTAGATGTTAGATCATTAGATCATTCTAATTATGTGCTTTAATCTGCAATGCTTTGGCAATATTGTCATGCAAATAAAGCTCTTTTGAACTGAACAAAGAGAGAGAGAGAGAGAGAGAGAGAGAGAGAGACAGAGAGAGAGACAGAGAGAGAGAGAGAGAGATCAGGTTGAGCCAGTGAAATGCTGATTTTTCATTGAGCTCGGTGCCAGACTGGAGGATGTGATCAATGCTGCAGAGGTCAAAGGAAGAGTTCATCTACAGGTCAGCGTACAGGAAGAGCTTCACGTCAGACTCATATGCTCACAAGTTTGAAACCAGTGGGAGTGTGTGCATGCAGGCATGAAGAGCAGATGCAGGTGTGTGTGTGTGTGTGTGTGTGTGTGTGTGTGTGTGTGTGTGTGTGTCCGGGACTCCAAGCATCATGTTTGCATAACCAAATGCTGGCAGGGGTAAAGAACTAAAGTAAGAGATCTGCCAGGGACACAGTGTGTGTGTGTGTGTGTGTGTGTGTGTGTGTGTGTGAGATCTGGTATTCCTGCAAGATCAACCGGCTGCTCGATACAGTACTCACAGGTCTTATAATACAGAAATAATAAAAACATTGAAAAGTAAAGTGTCTGAAACTAAACTTCAATTTTTCAAACTCTAAATAAGGTTCAGTGAGACGATTATAATGCAAAACACAACAGAATGCAAGTCACTGTTCATTTTCCTTATTCCAGCTTAGTCCCTTATTCATCAGGGGTCGCCACAGTGGAATGAACCACCAACTATTCCAGCATACGGTTTACGCAGCGGAGGGGAAACCCACGCCAACACGGGTATATATACTTTTATCTCTGCCATGATGACAGTACATAATATTTTACAAGATACTTTTCAAGATACTAGTATTCAGCTTAAAGTGACATTTAAAGGCTAAACTAGGTTAATTAGATTAATTAGGCAAGTTAAAGTAATTAGGCAAATCAGTGAGTATGTTTACATGGACACCAATAATACGATTTCAATGCGATTAAGAAGGGGCCTCACGGTGGCGCAGTGGGTAGCACGTTCGCCTCATAGCAAGAAGGTCGCTGGTTCGAGCCTCGGCTGGGTCAGTTGGTGTTTCTGTGTGGAGTTTGCATGTTCTCCCCGTGTTGGCGTGGGTTTCCTCCGGGTGCTCCGGTTTCCCCCACAGTCCAAACACATGCGCTATAGGGGAATTGGGTAAGCTAAATTGTCCGTAGTGTATGTGTGTGAATGGGTGTGTATGGATATTTCCCAGTGATGGGTTGCAGCTGGAAGGGCACCCGCTGTGTAAAACATATGCTGTATAAGTTGGCGGTTCATTCCGCTGTGGCGACCCCAGATTAATAAAGGGACTAAACCGAAATGAAAATGAAAATGAATGAATGAATACGATTAAGACAATACTCTGATTATACTTCTGATTTTTGATTATTTTAATTCGATTAAGGTCATTATGGAACTAAACAGAAATGGGATTAAGACATGTGGAGATTATAGTGGCATTATTGAGGTGCAGCACAGACATGTAAACACCGCAATCAAACTATTACCATGATCTAGGACATGTCGCTGCATTTTGCAACAGGATCGTCTATACACACACGGCTGTTTGACCGAACATTGTGAAGCTGCACCTACAGAGTCAGTGAAGGACCACAGACACACACACATCGCGAAATGCAGAGGGGTTTTTCTTTCCATTGGGCGTGCGGTATCAAACTCCATTAAAACAACACTCTTCCAGCAGTCCTTACATCATACACACATGCAATACCTCAGTCTGTCACGCGGGGCATGAATAAAGTGTTCCTGAATGAAAGTGAAACTGCCGGACTGCAGTTAAAGTCGACAAATAAATAATAAAACACCTGAAATTACATTAAACTGGAGGAAATGTGGACAGCGCAGTAACGCAACGACGACGTTAATCAAACTGTGTTATAACATGTACAACAGGATCATGAAAGGAACATTTAAAAACCCCTTCATCATATTATGGTCTTATTCAGATTAAGGCAAATCATTCCACTACTGATGTCCATGTAAACGCAGACACTGTATAATGATGGTTTGTCGAAAACATATATAATCGCTTATAGAGGCTAATAATACTGACCTTAAAATGGTTTAAAAACTCGCTGAAATAAAACAAATTAGACTTTCTCTAGAATAAAAACATATTATAGAAAATACAGTAGAAAAGTTAAACAGCACTTTTCCAGAATATCAGGAATAATTCAGTTTCACAGGCAGGCCAATGATTCTGCCCTCAACTGTACATCATTATCAGGATATGAGATAATAACTCATGTTGTAGATATGATGTTTCTGTCGTATCGTCCAGCCATATGGTCATGTACGTTCTTTAAGTGTGCTGTTGTTTATGATTTGTATGATAAAAGCATCATGCATTCACAATAATAATAATAAAGAAACTGTTTATGAGGAATTATTTTCCCTGCTTAATACGACCATTTATGAGTTTACAGCATGAATGAAGAGGAGCACACACACACACACACACACACGCGTGCGCTGCCGGCATGAATCGGGGGATTTGTGCGCTCTGCACAGCATATGTTTAATGCAGGAGACGCCTGTAATCTGCTCTTCAGATGGGCTTTAATGGAGGCCGTAATGGCTGCATCTCTTCATCTGTCTGTTTACTCCAGCATGTTTTGTCTCAGTGCGTTAAGCATCTTTAAAAGTGCTCAAGAGGGCTTAAACTTCAAGCCCTTAAAAGACCGTCGCTAATGCGTCTCAACACACACAGACACACGACGCAGACCGCAGGGCCATTCATTAACACTGAGCTGTAACACGCATTACTGCAGCTAATGTGTTTCTGAAATGCTAATGCTGTTTATACTGATGCTTTTACACAAAGACAGCATGCATTGCATTGTACACAACATTCCTGCATGCAGAAAGCCCTTTCAGCTTTATTTATTTGAGTAACAGGAGTCAGTGTTGTTCTTGGTGTTTAGATATGCATATTAATAGGTTACAATATTCTACTTGTGTTCCTATTTATGGTCTCTCTCCTTCCTTTTATTGCTAAAACACTGGAAAGATATGCTTTAACATTTGCACATTTTTATCTCACAATAACCTGCTGGATGCAAACCAGTCAGGCTTCAAATGTGGACATTCCACTGAGACTGCACTACTCTCGGTCACTGAAGCCCTGCAGATTGCCAAAGCTGGTTGTAAATCCTCCATTCTGCGTTTACTGGACCTGTCTGATGCTTTTGATACAGTGAATCAGTAGATTCTACTGTCCGCCCTGTCCTTAATGGGCATCACTGGAACCCCGCTCATTCAGAGTTGTCTGGAGAGGAGAGGTATCCAAAGATCATCGGCTGGCCACTGGAGTACCTCAAGGATCTGTTCAGCGTCCCCTACTGTTCTCTATTTACACCACACCAATGGGAACCATCCAATCCCATGGTTTCTCTTATCATTGCTATGCCAATGACACAGCTCTATCTTTTATTTCATCCAGATGAACGGTCCCCACGGTACCTGCAAGGATCTGAACTGAATTTCTCATCTTCCCTGCAACTCCACACATACAGCACAATTTCTCAATCCAGCTGGGATCATCCACCATTGCCCCATGTAGTTCTGTGAGGAATCTTGGGGTGATCCTGGATGATCAGCTGTCCTTCAAAGAGCACATTGCTAACACGGCTCCATCATGCAGGTTTGCACTCTTCAACATCAGACCCTTCCTAACAGATCCTGCTGCACAGCTGGACTCTTAAGCCTCTACAGATGCTCCAGAACGCTGCAGTTTGTCTACTCTTCAAAGAGAGCCCATGCGACTCCTCTCTTTATCTCCCTGCATTGGTTACCGATCGAAGCTCGGATCAAGTTCCAATCATTGATGTTTGCTTACAGAAAACCCACTGGCACTGCAGCCTCTTACCTCCACCTGCAGGTCACTTTCCAGTTATTATATGAGTGATTTAATTAAATAACATTTATTCATTCTCCTTCGGCTTAGTCCCTTTATTCATCAGGGGTCGCCACAGCAGAATGAACCACCAACTATTCCAGCATATGTTTTACACGGTGGATGCTCTTCCAGCTGCAACCCAGCACTGGGAAACACCCATACACATTCATTCATTCACATACACACACACACTCATACACTACGGCCAATTTAGTTCATCAGTTCCCCTATAGCGCATGTGTTTGGACTGTGGGGGAAACCGGAGCACCCGGAGGAAACCCACACCAACACGGGGAGAACATGCAAACTCCACACAGAAACACCAACTGACCCAGCCGGGACTCGAACCAGCGACCTTCTTGCTATGAGGCCACAGTGCTAACCACTGAGACAGGGTGTCACCTCGCCCTATTTAAATAACTATATATATATATATATATATGTGTCTTTTTTTGTAAATACGGTTGACAAGACATTTATCTTTTAGAAATCAGCCAAATTTCACAGAATACAAGAGTAGCTGATATTAGTGACAAACAAACCAAAACATCCACACAATTATCAAAACTTAAGAAATTGTCAGTAATTAAAAACCCCACAAATGAACCAAATTAAATAAACTCTCCTTAAAGATGCAAATCTCATATATTCAGTGACAGAAATTAAAATCTGCATGTGATTGGTCAGAAGATTTGATGAGAAACTGAAGTATGAGGAGACGGCAAAAAAACATTGATCCATTTATGAGGAAGAGACACACTGCAGACTGTAGATGTTTATATCAGGTTTATATCTTCTAAATGTGAATTTAGTCACTGATTTTAAGACACTAGATTACAGATATCCTCAAGACTAACATCTAAAACACTTTATTTTAATACCACAGGGGCTTTAATAATGCAGCGCATGATCACTTCTCACGTCAAAGATAAACGCTTTTGTCTTCAGCACACCGTCGAGTAACTGTATCCTTATTTACTCGCATTTTCTCATCAGAAATCTGACCCGTCTTCAGCCCTTAGTCTTTCTTCACAATCAGAGGTTACACAATCTACACGTGCAGGTGAGCTCGCACACAGGTGAGATGATCAGGTGACCTCACACACAGGTGAGATGATCAGGTGACCTCA
>CAIGQW010044467.1:3654-14574 GCA_903798125.1 Danio choprae
CACGCACGCACGCACGCACGCACGCACGCACGCACGCACGCACGCACACACGCACACACAAAAATATTTACCAATACAACCTTTTCAAAACTTCCAACAAGAAATATTTTGACATATTGGAGTGTTTTTACATTTTAAAACATCATAATAATTAATTAAACTATTAATAATTAACAAATATGTCACTATATGTAGCGTTTAGTGTCAATTTCAACGTTACAATACTTTTAATGAAATAAATGCAGCTTTGGTGGACTCACTCACTTACTCACTTTCCTTCAGCTTATTCTCTGATTTATCAGCAATCGCCACAGAGGAATGAACCGCCAATTACTCTGGCAATTGTTTTATACAGTGGATGCCCTTCCAATCGCAACCCAGCACTAAGAGTACACTAACCTATGAACCCCCAGTGATGGGAAACACTCACACACACTCATTCACATACACTACGGCCTATTTAGTTTATCCAATTCACCTATACCACATTTGTTTAGACTGTGGGGGAACCGGTGCTAGTCACAATGCTGCTAGTTTTGGTGGATGTAAGAGACAAATTTGCATATTACCACTTCAGGTGCAACACACACCTGTGTTTTTCTCAAATGGCTTCCTGCGACGGGCAGCAAATTTCCTCAAGAAAGGGGACGGGCCGTACGTGGCCGACAGACACATTGAATGCTCGAGGTCACATGTGGTTCCCTGAGGACAGCAGTGTTTCCTATCATCACAGCACACGGCCTGAAGACACACACACACGAGAAGAAAGAAGAGTGTAAACATTACTGTGTACAAGCAACAACACTCCAAGTCAGAAATACAGTCAAAAAGTGCTATACATTTTTCATAGGACAGCAGCCCCAGCCCCCATCAGGCATCTGGCAGCAGGTGGTGTCATCAGGACATTCAGACTCCCCATCCGGACAAAGTACCGCTTGCTTGCAATTATATAAAAGAGAAACCCACTTCAGAGCAGTATATTTACTCAAGGCTTGTCTGGGTGTGTGTGTGTGTGTGTGTATGTGCGCACTGGTTTGAGTGGTTTACAAGGACATGGGTATGACCTAGGTATTACAACATTGAGGTGGTTTATGAGGACATGTCTTGTGTTATTGTGATTCAAAGTGCTTATATCATACTTAATGGAGACTTTTGACATTTAAAATCTGCTACAGGTCTCCTGTGATGGTTGGATCTCAGGTTAAGGCCATATAAGCAGCGATATAAAATACATTACGCATTTAGAGAGTCCTCATAAACCACCAATACCAATGTGTGTGTGCGCGCGAGTTACCAATTTGGCTTCGACTTTTTCCACCCAGTCTAAAACATGCGTCTTATTCACACACTTGGAATGTTCCAGGTCGCACAGAGTTCCCTGATAACAGCAGTGCAAGTGATCGGAGCAGCATTCAGCCTGCAAAAACACACACACGCTGTTTACTTTAAAGAATAGTTTAAAGGAACAATTCATGCAAAACTATATTTTGCCATTCGTATGTTTATACATCTATTAGACATCTTTTAAACAAAAAAAGCTTGCTGTGAATTAATAAGAAGAAATGTTTCTTTAAAAGTAAATCAGCACATTGCAATGATTTCTGGAGGATCATGTGACAGTATTGATGCTAAAATTCAGCTTTGCGTCAATAAATTCACGTCAGATATATTGAAATTGAAAACAGGCATTTTAAATCGTAATATTTCACAATTTCATCCACTGTATTAATGATAATATAAATTCATTCCTGGCGCATACACAGTGCTCAGCGTAAATTAATTATTAATAAATTCATATTTTTATCAATTTCTCAGTAAATACAGACAATATATTCTGGGGTTTTTAAACTAAATTTTATTAAACAGTTACATCCATTAAAATACGAGTTTGGTCACCAAACATCTTTAGGATATACAAAGATAAGAGTAAAATTAAAGTAAAATATTACAAACTACAACATTTCAATTCAATTTTTATGTTTTTCTAGAATTTTCCTCTTTATTCATTCATTCATATTCTTTTCGGCTTAGTCCCTTTACTAATTAGGGGTCGCCACAGTGGAATAAACCGCCGACTTATCCAGCATATGTTTTACTGGGAAACATCCATACATGCATTCACACACATACACTATGGACAATTTAGCTTACCCAATTCACCTATAGCGCATGTTTTTGGACTGTGGGGGAAACCGGAGCACCCGGACGAAACCCACGCAAACACGGGGAGAACATGCAAACTCCACACAGAAATGCCAACTGACCCAGCCGGGGCTCGAACCAGCGACCTTCTTGCTGTGAGGCGATTGTGCTAACCACTGCGCCACCGTGCTGCCCCCTTTTCCTGTTTATTCAAATTTTGTTTAATATTTTTCTCTAACATATTCATTTGGGTGTACTCATTTTTGGATTGTGATCTTCATTTTATTTGCTAGATTAGTTCCAGATTTGGCTTTGCTACTGACTAATCTAATGTATATGCACAAATATATTACTGTAAATAATTTTATAGAAAATATTAATTTAAAAGAGAGATCTGTGAAATAGTTTTAAAATGACAAAAAAAAAATTCACAAGAAAGCCAATAATTTGTCTTCAGCTGTATATTAAAAATATTTAGCATTCATAACTCTCAAGCACACTGATATCGCTGACAGACTGTCTTACATGAGGAAGTGGGCAGCAGCCGTATCCTCCTGACGGCGTTAGACAGCAGGTGTTCCCATCTTCACACATCCCTCCATCCGGACAGATCAGAGCACTGCATGCATTCACACACACGCACAGTACGGCTATGAAAGCTGCACGCACCTGAAAAACAAGAAGTAGGTGTGAACCGAACATTGTGTAATTCTGTGTTTACTGTTTTTAAGATGACTGATCTTTTTCAAAGCAACCACAAACAAAACTTCCGCTAAGTGGTGAGAAACTTCAGAAGTTGGAAACAGGGATTTCAAAAACTTTAGATATTAATCATAGACCAAATCTATGATTAATAAAGATCAGCAATGCAGCTCCGACCTGATAAACAAAACTCTTCAATATATGTTTGTTGCACTTTGTAATTCAAGTGATTTAAAAAGTCAATTTGTAATAGATAAACATGTGCTAAAACACAAGGAGCATTTTTTGTTACATTTTTTTCTGTTTTAATAATAATAATAATAATAATAATAATAATAATAATAATAATAATAATAATAATAATAACTTGTTAACCTATAATAAACTAACCTATATTTATCATTTATAAATGTATAATTTATTTATAATAAAATAACCTATATTATATATTTTTAAATCAGTTTAAGATCATTTGCATCCAAAATAAAAAGTTTGCTTTGACAATTTAAGTGTGTGCACTGCGTATATTTGTTGTGTGTAAATAAATACACACATGCATGCATATATTTGAAAAAGGTTTATTTATATTTAGATATAAAATAGATATATGTATATGATACAAATAATATATAAATTTAAATATGTAACAAAAGTTTTTGTATAGTTTTGTTTCCATGTATGTGTGTGTATCACATATACATAAATATATATATATATAAAATACACACACATATTATGTCAAAACAAACTTTTATTTTGGATGCGATTTATCTTTGCCCAGCACTAACTAACAAATTTATATTTATATATATATATATATTTTTTTTTTTTTTTTTTTTCTACTATAAGAACAAAATATATAAAAGAGGAGTCAGACTCCTTTGGCAGCTGAATTTCATTCGTATATAAAAAATTCCACATATCTGAGTGTCTTTGTTAACTGACTAACATAGACTGTTGAACAAGAGTGCCTTAAAGACCCACATTTCTCAATATGTCAATATTATTGAGCAACGCAACAATGACAATCAAGTTACTGAATGTCTCATGACAGGTTGATTTACAACAATTTACAACGTTGTCTTTTTGCAGACTTTAGACTCAAAGAATGTATAGAATATATAGAATATATATGAAAACGCGCTGTTAGATCTCATGTCTTATTTATAGTAGAAGTGATAGTGCTTTATGTTAGTGAGTGTGTTAAGAAAGTTACTACAGGCTACTCACCATCGTGTGATTGTTGGAAAACAAAAATAATGTGCTTCAAGTTTCCAGAGGGAAACCCATGAACAAATTTCTTGTGCTGTAACAAAACATTAAAATACATTAATAATGCAGAACATCCATAAAGGTGTGTATTAACAAATGTCATGCACTAACGAGGTCAGAAAATTCAGTTTAATTGTTTATTATAAGCTTTATGGTGTATGATACATTTACTAATTGCTATCCTGTATACATATCTACATTATAATTACTTATGGGATCATTGTATTAATTAATGTGACTACACTAAAAATACCACAAATTATTATTAAATATTTTGACCATCTTTTTTATTTTTAACTAACATTTATAATCTCCAACTTAACATTTTAAGTTTAACACTTAAAGAAACCCCCCATAAACACATTGAGGTAAAGTTGGTTTTACGTTCACACAATTCTCCTTAATAATATAATTTCAGAAACTTACTCATTGCAAATTCTAAATAGTGAAATGATATTAGCAGACAATGACTATCAAAGTACAACAATGTTCACAGTCAAATAAATAGTGCTGATGTTGTTTTGAAGTCATACTTGCATGTAATTTCAGTCCGAATATTCAAAAGTACCGTGGTAAACAACACAGGGAGCTGTCACTGAACGAATGTGCGAATATAAAACCAACTTTACCTCAATCGTAAACCAATACAACAAAAATAAAGACCGAAATAAACTCTCCATTAAAACACAAACAACATTAACAATGAAATAAAAATAAACACAATAATTAAACTTAAAATCAGCTGCAGATTTCAAAGTGTTTGTGGACTTCGTTTCTAATTTACTAATCTTTACTGGTTATAAGATGATCTCACCTGAGGTCATTGATCACATTAAACAAGCACTGTTTTATTAAATACAATAACTTATAATCAATTTCTGCCATCGGTTAACGTTACCTAAAGATTTTTATTTATTTTAAACTGTCAAACGAATACCCAGCAGTGACTTCAGATCTAGAAAAGCTCCAGTGTATGTTAATTCACCGGTAAGTAGAGTTTTGAACCGGTGTTTGAGAGCCATTGAGTATATTTCCGTTCATGGCTGATTATAATCGCATCATTCGAAACTGCAGCTAAAATGTAACGTTGTTGTTTCTTATTGTTTCCGACGGAAGCGCGTGAGTTCGACCGGAATAACCCCTCAAATAAGATTAGTGTTATTGAAAAAACTAAATTACGTTAGAGTAAAGACAAGAGACTTTGCTACCTTACCGTATTTTAACGAGGTCGGTAAAGAAATCCGTGTAAAACGGTGTGCTGTAAAGTGAATGTCCGTTTTCTGCTGAGTTTATTTGTCTGTCAGGTTATCACGTGACCCTGAGCGAGTCATATGACACCCCAGCAGGACAAACAGAGCTCATGTAGTCTACAATAATAAATAACTGTCATACCTGATATATTATGCAAACAATAATTGAATTGAAGAGTAAAAACTATAGAGATAATAATAATAATAATAATAATAATAATAATAATAACACAACAATACTACTACTACTACTACTACTACTACTAATAATAATAATGATTAAAATTTATCGTAAACAAACTCTAACTGAACAAAATAAAAAAAACAATAATTATAGAAACCGTATTTATAATAGTAGTTATAAATGAGTAATAGTAATAATAAACAAACAAGCAACCCTTAGGACATCCAAAAAAATAGCAATAAAATAGAAAAACAGTTTTAATGTATATATATCATTATATCACAAATGTTAACAAATGTCGGAAAATCATAAATGATTTAACCGGGTAATAAAAAAAGCAATATTAATAGAATATTAATCAAATAACTGATGTAATTTTTGTAAAATGTGACAATATTTTTTATTAATTATAAATTGTAAGTATAAATATAATCAATAATAATAAACACTACGTTATAATTACAAAAAAAATTTAAACTACCAGAAAAAAAATATTAACACAAACAATACAAAATAAAATACAAATAATAATAAATTATCATTATGTGCAATTAATATATCATAACGGTAAATTAGAGAAAGTATCCGCTAATTGTACAGATTAGTGGAAGTGTTTCATCTCATACAGTAGGTGTCAGTAATGCACTGTTTGCGCCTGCGCACCGCCGCCAGAAGAAAGACAAGTTGTGGTGTTGTTGTTGTTGTCCTCACGAAGAGGTTTTCATGCCTGAACATGTCGTGTTCAGCTTTAAGTTGTAAAAATCGACCCTCACCAGGGACTGGCATAAGTTTTCATCGGTCGGTTGGTTATAATACATTTAATAATGCTGTCAAATCTGTGTATCTGTGTTTAGGTCAGTCGCGTGCAGTTCATATGTGTAAATAATAATAATGTATTGTCTTGTAATAGATCATGTTCGTGACATGTTATCTATTTTTCCTAACAACACGTAGTAATGTATTAAATTGCAGATTCAGTAGGTCAACTAGCTAATCGTTCACCTATTTTTCTGTGAAATACAAAACTATTCATTGCATTTCAATTCAAGTATATGTGTATAGCGCTTTTTACAATAACTATTGCTTCAAAGCAGCTTTACAAAAGGTGCACATTATTGCATTACAATCAAATTAAGATAGTTACAGTCGGATATGTTATTATACATAAACATATTTAACCTGCAGTTTTATAGCATATAGGTGATGTCTATGTGTGCATGTTTAATGAAGTGTATTAAATTTCTTGTATATGAATGTCTTAAATTGCAGATTAAAATTAGATAATCGTTCATCTATTTAATTGTCAAATACAAAACTTCATTGTAGATCATTTGTATTTCATTAATTCTACTTTTTAACTCAAGCTCATTTGTATAGCGCTTATTTACAATAATTATTGTTTCAAAAAGGTGCACATTATTGCATTACAATCAAATATAAGTTATAATATATAAACAGAGTTAACCTGCAGTTTTATAGCATATAGGTGACGTCTATGTGTGCATGTTTAATGAAGTGTATTACTTTTCTTGTATATTAACGTCTTAAATTGCAGGTTAAAATTAGATAATCGTTCATCTATTTTTCTGCCAAATACAAAACTTCATTGTAAATCATTTGTATTTCATTAATTCTACTTTTTTATTCAAGTTTATTTGTATAGCGCTTTTTTACAATAATTATTGTTAAGAAAAGTGCACATTATTGCATTACAATCAAATTAAATCAGTTACAATCAAATACAAGTTATAATATATATATATATATATATATATATATATACATACATACATACATACAGAGTTAACCTGCAGTTTTATAGCATATAGGTGATGTCTATGTGTGCATGTTTAATGAAGTGTATTAAATTTCTTGTATATTAACATCTTAAATTGCAGATTTAAATTAAATAATTGTTCATCTATGTATCTGGCAAATACAAAACTTCATTGTAGATCATTTGTATTTCATTAATTAAATTTTTTAATTCAAGTTCATTTGTATAGCGCTTTTTTACAATAATTATTGTTAAAAAAGGTGCACATTATTGCATTACAATCAAATATAAGTTATAATATATAAACAGAGTTAACCTGCAGTTTTAAAGCATATAGGTGACGTCTATGTGTGCATGTTTAATGAAGTGTATTACTTTTCTCATATATTTAATGACTTCCTCAATTTAACATGAGGTTTTGTGTATTAAAAAACAATAACAAATGTCTCTTAACAGCTTCATTTCCCCTCAGCTTTCCATTAGATGATAAGGACCGGCTGCAGAAATGGCTGGTGAATCTCAGACGGGACAATTTCCAGCCGTCTCCATCTGCGCGCATATGTTCGCAACACTTCGAAGACAGCTGCTTCTTCACGAACAATCACGGCAAACTGTGCCTTTCCAAAAGCGCCGTCCCTACCTTATTTTACTACCCCATTTCTTTTCGCTCGTGGCGTAAATACTGGTCACAGCGCATGGTTGTTAGTGATGAGGAGAAATCTGGTGATGGTACTAGGGGCACTTTACATGCTGTAGAGACTACAGATGACCACCATAAACCGGGACCCACAGCAGCTTGTTTTGGGACCCCACAAACCTTAACCACAACCCTGCTTAAAACTGAGCCCAGGAGCAGGTTTGTGGAGGTGGATGTTATTTTGAATGAGTCTATAAAAGAAGAGGATGAAGATGATATTGGTTTAGATACGTCGGACACTAATGTGAGCCCAGTGATTTACCCCAGTGAGGTTTGTGTGGTCGCAGTTCGACGTGATCACTGCTATTATTCCAGTTCTTCAAACACAGATGAGACGAACGCAGCAGGGAATCAGGAGAGCGAATCGGCGGAGATGCTGAGGCACAAACTGCACGTGGTCCTGGGCAAGATTAAAGTCTTCAGGAAAACCATGAGGATCAAGAACCAAACGATCAGACGCCTGAAGAGCAGAGTGTTGTTGCTGAAGGCCAAAGTTAAAACCGAAAGATCGCAGAGAGAAAAAATGCAAGTTACATTGAGCAAGTTGTACGTATACACAATACATATATACAGTGGGGGAAATAAGTATTTAAGACGTCATGTGTTTTCCTGGGAATAATATTTCTAAAGGAAGCTGTTGAAATAAAACAAAACAAAAAATGTGTAATAACAATGAAATGACAGAAGGAGAAAGTACCGAACTACTGAAACGTATTTAATACTATATAAAAGTCTTTTTTAATAAAGGCAGCTAATAGAGGCAGCTCTTATATGGAGAATGAAGCCACATACGTTGCTCAGGTGTGAGTTTTTCACAGACTTCAACAGAGTGTAAAAATCTTGATGCTTCTGCGGGTCTCGTGAATCAAATCTGAGCTTTAATTTGTATTTTCTATTGGATTCAGGTCAGGTGATTGGCTGGGCCATTCCACAGCTTGATTTTCTTTCTCTGAAAGCATTTGAGAGTTTCCTTGGCTGTGTTTTGGATCATTGTCTTGCTGAAATGTCCATCTTCATCATCCTGCTAATGTAGATGTTGGACTGAAGCAGCTAATATTCATTTACAATGAGGAACGGCAAAGGAACTACTGAGATTTCAGCTGCTGTCTGGGCTTTTACTGCTTTTCTACACCTCCCTTTTTTCATGTGTTCAATAATTTACCCTATGTCATTTCATTTTATTATAATAATTTCATTTGTAAACTAACCAGATTTCTTTTCTTTGCATATATGGATTGTTACCAACATCCAGGGAAAAGTTTAAGTCAACAGCACCTTTAGAAATATGTTTTCTGAGGAAAAATGGTGACGAGTTCAATACTTATTTTCCCCACTGTATAACTTTCTTGATATGCATACAGTTGAAGGCAAAACTAGTCCTCCTGTGAAGTTTTAGTTCTTTTACAGATATTTCCCAAGTGCTGTTTTTTTAACACATTTTAAACATAATAGTTTTAATAACGAATGTATTTGTTAAAGTGCAATCTAAAGGCTTAACTAGGTTAAATAGGCAAGTCATTATACAACAGTGCTTTGTTCTGTAGCCAATCGAAAAATAATCATTTGAAATGCAAATATTACAACATATTTAAATAAAACAACAATAATAGAATAGTCATAAACAAACAAACCATAGGACATCCAAAAAATAAAATATTCTACTCTAATATGAATATATCACTGTCACAAATATTTGTTTTAAGATTTTTCTAAACACATTAGTTTTAATAACTAATTTCTTTGCCATTATGACAGAGTATAATATTTTACTGGTTATTTTGCAAAATAGTATTCAGCTTAAAGTGCAATTTTAAGGCTTAACTAGGTCATTTAGGCAAG
Organism: Danio choprae; assembly: GCA_903798125.1. Classification (NCBI taxonomy): domain Eukaryota; kingdom Metazoa; phylum Chordata; class Actinopteri; order Cypriniformes; family Danionidae; genus Danio; species Danio choprae. Next base: position 13,518 of record CAIGQW010044467.1, read on the forward strand.
TTATTTGATAACAATTTGGTGGTTTGTTCTGTAGTCAATTGTATTTTATTATCATTATTATTATAATTAATAAAACCAGCCAAACTGTGTGTGCAGTTTTTTCACACACTAAAAATGTGTTATATTTATTCAGAGGACTTTCTTTGTTCTGTTGAACACACAAAATTTGGGCACAAGAAATTATAATGTGTGGCACTTCAACAAAGAATAACTGTGTTTGTTTGTTTATACAATGAAGACTAGAGTGTTATTTTACATTTGATTATTGAATTTCTGTTTCTCAACACTGTTATTCTCCACCAAAAACCGTAAAGCACTGTTTATTTCATTTTTATGTTTTCATCTATATATATATATATATATATCATTTTGTACATTTTATGTAGATGCACTCCAGTAATTAAAATATATATATATATATATTGCATTAAAAACATCATTTATGTAAATGATCACACTAGAACAGGAAATAGACTTTTTCCTTGATCTAATTATATATAATTTAGGCAAAATAAATTAAAGTCAAGGTGCACTCATTCATTCATTTTCTTTTCGGCTTAGTCCCTTTATTAATCTGGGGTCGCCACAGCGGAATGAACCGCCAACTTATCCAGCATATATTTTATGCAGCGGATGCCCTTCCAGCCGCAACCCATCACTGGGAAACATCCATACACACTCACTCAATCACACACACACACTCATACACTACGGGCAATTTAGCTTACCCAATTCACCTATACCGCATGTCTTTGGACTGTGGGGGAAACCGGAGCACCCGGAGGAAACCCACGCCAACACGGGGAGAACATGCAAACTCCACACAGAAATGCCAACTGACCCAGCCGAGGCTCGAACCAGTGACATTCTTGCTGTGAGGCGATTGTGCTACCCACTGCGCCATCCCATCGCCTAAGGTGCGCTCATTTAGACTGTAAAACAGTCTATGACTCTTCTGACTGTCGTCATTTTCCTCTCTGGCATCCACACACAAATGATAATAATGTGATTCATCAAACTTCTCTGCAATATGAAATATTTTTGATTTCAGTTGATG
>CAIGQW010044479.1:0-11881 GCA_903798125.1 Danio choprae
ACACACACACACACACACACGCACACACACACACACACACACGCACATATAAATGTAAATGTAAAAGGTGTTTGTGGGTGAACAGATGCTTAAAGATTGGCAGACTTATAAGAAGAGTTGTTTCCTGAGACTCGATGTCTAAGGCTGGCAAACTATGCAGAAAGTTCCCACTGCATTGAATCTTAAATTAAGGCTTAACACTTGTAAAAGTCAGCAGGCATCGAGCTCCACATTAGCTCTGCTGCACATTTAGTTGATGAACTGTTTCTGAATAACAGGAGGCTCAAAGGGCTGCAATATTTTCTGCATGTACTACAGTTCGTTCTGTTTCAGCATAAATCATAGCTGTCAGTGCAGATGCCTGAAGTATCGGACAGTGCATGCTTAAAACCATGTTTGTGGCACACTTATGACTAACTTTATCAGTCATACACCCATGCTCATTTCTGAGTAGCTGACCTACATTATGTACGCTTCAAATCTGTTTTCATGCCGTCATTCATTTGTCTTTCCTAACCATTGGCTAATTGATACTGCTTATTTACTACATTCACTTTGCAATGCCCTAATGTTAAATGATGAAACATTAGCTGCATGTCTTCCACAAATGATGACTGCCTCCATGAAGAGACTAAACCTTAAAAAGGTTGACTTTCAGGGCTCTCTTTATTAAAGATGTCAGTTTCACCAGAAGTAAAATACACCTTGTCCCGCTCACTAACATTACATTTCCTTTAACGCTTATGCCTGCTAATCTGTAGTCATGATGTAAAAAAGCGAACTGAGAGCTATATTACTGCTATATATAAAACGCTATATTACCTGATGTTGCTGATTGCGGATATCTTGCTGATCAGAACATTAGCCATGAGTTGCACTCGCGCACAGATAAGCTAGCTTGCTGTCAAAGGTGCATAAAAATGAAAACGATTTACTTCCCAGATGACAGGGCATCTAACAGGAAGCAGGACCACATCAGCAAGTGTTGCACATGAATCCCGCTGGTTTCTGCGAATACCAAAGACATGATGACGTCAGACACTACATACAACTGGATACTCATAAATTATTCTTCAATTAGCAATGTTTACTTAATTATATTTAGATCAAATGAAACCTCGTTACTCCTTAACAGAACACAAACGTTTGTTGTTTGTTTTAAGTACTATATAGATATTGTTTATAAGTTAATAGAACTGTTACAGTGTGTGAGAAACATGTAAATGGGAAAGAGAGTGTTAAACAAAAACATGAATACATTATTTGTATAGTTTAATATCTTACTCTTATTTGCCTATTTAAAATAAACTGTTTTGCTTTTGGTTTTTAGGTTTGGCAGGAAAATCGTGCTGTTTGTGACGATGGCGGTTCAGACGGTGTTCACCGTCATTCAAGTCTTCTCTCCATCCTGGCAGATCTTCTGTTTCTTGTTTTTCATTGTTGGAATGGGCCAAATCTCTAACTATGTGGCAGCGTTTGTTTTAGGTAAAGGCCTTTGGTGTGTTAGGATTTTAAGTGGACATTTCACATTAGCATTGAATTATCACAACTCGTCTTTATATTACTGCATTATGATCACAGACATAAAATAAACAGAATAAGATGACTGAAGATGATGGAAACAGAGCATGTCTTTAGTGATGCATGTTGTTGTCTCAGAATGTACAGAAATGAATGTCAGAAACTAAATCTGTTGTAAAATGTTTTTCCAGGAATGGAGATCCTGAGCTCGTCTGTTCGTGACCTGTACTCCACTCTGGGTGTGTGTCTGTTCTTCTCCATCGGGTACATGATTCTCCCACTGGCCGCTTTCTTCCTGCGGGACTGGAGATCACTGATGCTGGCCCTCACCGTCCCCGGCTTCTTCTACATCCCCCTGTGGTGGTAAAAGAAACACTGCACAGACATCCACAGAGCTGTTCGAAGTAGAGAGAGTACATTTGCACAAAAGTACATTTGAATAAGACAAGTTATGCTTACAATCTAACCTCACAACTACTGTCCTGCACAGATCTGTAAGTGCTCAAAGCTTAGACCACCAGCGTTATTCCTAACCTTGAAGAAATGTGCTCAATTCCTACACATTAATCAGTTTTAACTAAATCTGCAAGAATATTGTTCATCCAGAAGGTCTATTCACCCCAAACCCCGGGCTCTTCAAGGCATTGCTTTATATAAGAAATATAAGAAATAAGTAAGTATAAGAAATAAAAGAAACTAATTTTATATGATTTTATAGGCTTTAATCATAAGTAAACATTGATGACTGAATATTGAGATGCAGTCCCCGAAGCTCGAGTACGGCGTGGAAGGTACGGCGCTCCCCGTGTGTGCGAGGCAGATGTTGTTGTGGTTTGTCTTTTTATTTTTGCTTTGCGATGCAATAATGTCAGACACACGCTTTAAGTTCAGCTGTGATCATGAGGCTTTGTTACATCTACAATCTACAGTCAAAGTGTACAGTTTGACTCCACTGTTTTGGCTCCGCTTCCTGAGCTAACTGCTAATGCTAAGTCAGTTCAGCTAAAAGCTAGCAACCATGTGGATCTGTGTCCCCTCCAAAACTGTACAAGTCTTCCCAAGCCAACAACCCTGGATTCAATACTGATGTTCGCATTAAAACCAGGAAGAGATGTGAGGCCTTTAAGTCTGGGGACAGTGAGGACTATAAACGGGCCTGATATGTGCTTAGGAAGTCCATTAAAGAGGGTATACTCCCAAAGACTTGAAGAACACTATCTGACAAACAACGCGTGTAGCATGTGGCAGGGTATCCAGTCTTTCCCAAACTACAGGAAGAGTACAGACATGGAGGTTAGGGATACTTCACTTTTTGATCATAATATCACAGACATCCTTAAAAAAGCCCCCTGTGATCCTGAGGACATTGTACTGCAGGTGAGACATGGAACCGGTCCACACGACCCCTACAGTTCACCTATTGTTCCAGTAGATCAGTGGATGCTGCTGTGGCCCTGGCTCTCCTGGATGGTAGCAGAACATATGCAAGGATGCTTTTACTTTTAATAGCATCCGCCCCGGATGGACAGAGGTGGAGAGATACTGTTCACAGTGTTATAATCAACTCTGCAATAAGTTTTCTGTTTCGTTATGTATTTTTCCTGTTTTTTATTTTATTTTCGTCTCATGTGTGTGTCTACAAGCTGCACTTATTGTTTCGCATAAAGAATTCCTCTGTAATGGCAGAGTGGGGACGTATGGCAAATACAGTTCTTGACTTGTCTTGACTTGACTCAAGTGTAGAGGAGCTGTGATCCACATGCAGCTTTACTAAGATTAAAAGAATAATAATTAGCATGGTTTTCCTGGAGCTAAAGGGCAGGTCTATCAGGATGACCCTGTGGATTCTGAGATATACAGACACTGACCCCAGGACTGTTCATCTGGCCAGACTCTCCCAGTCCACAAGATACTGCAGAAAAGATCTGGAGATGTCTGTCTCGCCTGCAGTAATGGGGCAGCTCTGCATCTTCATTGGTTTCCAACAAAACACAAAAGTAGGAGAGAAGGGTGAAGTAAAAGGCAGAGCGAGGAGATGTGATATAGGAGGGATTTATCTGAGTCTCTGTGCGTGTGTGTGTGCGTGTGTGTGTGCGTGCGTGCGTGCGTGTGTGCGTGTGTGTGTGCGTGCGTGCGTGCGTGTGTGCGTGTGTGTGTGCGTGCGTGCGTGCGTGTGTGTGTGCGTGCGTGCGTGCGTGCGTGCGTGCGTGTGTGTGTGTCTGTGTGTGTGTGCACGTGCGTGCGTGCGTGTGTGTGTGTGTGTGTGTTCCAGGTGTTGTCAGGGTTGGGGTGAAGGAAGATGAGGCAAGGACCCATTTTCAATAACAAAGGACTTTATTGACGCTATAGAAAAACTAAAAAGCAACTCACACAACCCCGTGGGGGAAAACTGTAGCTTCACAAACAGGCTTGACTTGACTGAAAGATGGATGTACACACAAGATGACAACAGACAGCACAGGACAGAGCACACTGGGAGAATAAATAGGGAAACCAATAAAGTGATAACAGCGCAGGTGAACATAACGATTAATAACAGGAGAACACCTGAGCCTGCTGGACAACACACGCCTGCTACAAAGAGGAGAGAAGCAGATCACACAGACCGCAGGTTCACTACAAGACAAAGACAAGGAAACCTGACAAGACAAGAGAAGTGCTGAGACTGGGAGCAAAACAAGAATATACAAGAGTGAAGTGTCAGAAGGCCAGGAGAGGTGTTGGGTGGGCTTTACCCAGAGCAGATCTACAGTCCCACTGAAGCTCTTGCTGGTGTGTTCAATGAGGTGAACTGAAGATGCAGGAGCTACTGCTTGATTGCTGAATGCAGAGATCTGCCTCGTGTCCTTGTGGAGACTCGTCTTCCAGATTACCTTGGATGAACAAACTCTGAAGACCTCCAGAACCCAGAACACATGCTGCGAAATATACGATGCTGCAATCTTCCGGATGCTCACATGACCTTCACGAGTAAAATAATGTCAGCATTGCAACTTCCATAAAACAATTTATAGATGTTTCCCTTTCAATCTGTATATGTCAAAAGCTTTACAAAGATACTTTGGACAATACAAGTAAAACTCACTTTAATATCAATTTCACATAAATATATGTTTCCATGTGTTTACAGCTTTATTAAAATGGTCATGTGTATGTTTGTGGTGGGAAACTATTAAGCTAAACAAGTGCTATCTCTGAACTGTAAATACTGGTGATTAGAGAAGTGCTGTGTTTCCCTCCTTCTGTATGTATCTGCAATGTCTTCTGGGATTATAGAGCGAGCGCTGCGCTCACGTCTGCATGCCATGTATCCTCGACATCATGAACACATCAGGCTTCTTCCATGTGTCCTCTGTGCTGGTCTGGAGGACTGGAATTTAATGAAGAACTTCATTAATGAGGATCTTCAGGTCAACCACTGAACTTGAAGATAAATCTGCAGAAATGTTCAGCCGCGTGAGGAGCAGTAGCCGCTTACTGTGGTGTAATGTGTACAAACGTGATGAAGAAGTCTCTGGAAACATGAGTAAATATCAGAAGTAAAGTGGCTGGGTCTGCTGAGGGTCTTTGAGATGTTCCTGTGGCCATCTTTGTGTTCATCTGCAGTGTTCAGTGACTCCAGCATGAGCTCTGCTGGCTGTAATGCACATGTTGTGTAATTCTCTGAGACTGGACTTTGACAACAATGACTAACAGGAGGAGGATAATGAAGGACAGGGCATGATAAGAATCAGATTTGGAACAGCTTGTAATGCTGATAAAGACAGGAGACAGGGTTACTGTACTGTATTTACTGTATTTAATTCTGTTCAAGAGTGATGCGATAATACTGAAACCTTTGATGAAACATCTGTAGAAGTTGGCAAATCCCTCAAATCTTTGCAGTTCCCTAATCAGTGAACTGAAGTTGGCTCAGACTTTGGTGTTATTCGCAGTGAGCTTAGCTGACATATTTGGTTAGTCCAAATATCTAAACATTCAGCAAAAATATTGTCTTGTTTTCAGAAATAATAAATCAAAATGAATTTTAATTGCACATTAATGCAGATGTTCATCAGAAGAGGATTTTGCTTCCTTCACTGAAGTCAATCAAAGCCCAGACGTGCAGATTTATCACTAATGTCTGACTGCTGAACACATGCTTGATCTCGGTTTTCTGCATCTGATAAATGCTGTGTTCAACAAAAACAATTGATTAGCAAATTGACGGCTCACAACAGGCCAGTCTTATAATGGTTACTATTAAAGAGTTACCCGTGGGAATAATGAGCAGAATCCCATCTTTTCCTTCAGTTTAGCTGCATCAGTTGATCATAATCAATATCTCTCAGTATTGTTGTTGTTGTGTGTGCAGGTTTATTCCCGAGTCTCCCCGCTGGTTGCTGTCTCAGGGCCGGGTCCAGGAGGCTGAAGCCATTCTCAGAAAAGCAGCGCAGATGAACAGAGTTACAGCTCCGGATGTCATCTTCCCCCTGGTGCAGGTCAATACACACATCTGTCTGTGAATAAAACTGCCTCAATCAGCCCATAATGTAGGCTAGTTCCTCCATCTCACATCAGCAGTACAGTTTTCAATGCTGAAAAACTGAATACTGGAAGATCCCAACACATTCAGCGATGACAGAGCAATACTGGAAAATATGCAGGTCATGTTTTACTGTTAGAAAGCAAATCGGTATTTAGGTTTCATGTTTTTAATGCTTTGTAAAACACAACAGCTGACTCAACCGTACGTCTTGAGGAAACTATAATACTCTGGTTTAACACATTTGGTTTGAGGTAATGCTAATTAACTTACAAGTCATTAAAAAATTAAACAAATTAAATGTTATTTAAATGACATTTCATAGATGCGAGTACAAGCATACTAGTTGAAATCTGGACTTTACTAGAACATGTGAAGCTGCTTTGACACAATCTACATTGTAAAAAGCGCTGTATAAATACACTTGAATTGAATTGAAGAGTTTTGGTTTAGTGTTTGGTTTGGGATTAGTTGCATCATTTGCTGGTACTTTAGTCATTTAGTAAAGACAAGATATCCCTTTTTGTGTTCAGATTCAATTAAAATGATTTAATAAAGATTGAAAGCACATTTAATATTAATTACTTAAAGAAATGTAGGCAAATAAATGTCAAAATATAGAAAAAGCAAAGAACACTATTTCAGATGACGGTTAATGGGTATTTTGAGCCAAACTGGGATCCTTTCACAGAGACCTTTATGTCAATAAATGATTCTTAATGTTGATATGACAGATACGTTTTAGGCACAGAAAACTTTGACATTTCAGTGACTGTCTTCTGAAGCTCATCTGAACATTGGACAATAGTCATTTGCTTTTTTACTCTAAAAACATATGCATGAAATTAACCTGGTCCCTGTAATGTTTAGAGGAAAAAAGCTTTATTACACATTCACACACTTGTCTTTGACTCAAGCATGTAGTAAGTGTAATTTGCAAATCCACTGGCTTTATATCATTAACCCAAACATAATCAGTGCTGTTGGAGTTTGTTATGACTGTTCAAACAAGGAGTCTTCATAGTTTTGTGGCTGTGGCTCTCAGATGATCTTTTGCTTACACTAATGTGCAGTGTTTGATTTTAAACTTATTTTGCTCGCTGTGAAATAAAGCATGCTTGTTGTTCCACGTGCGTCTGCAGTCCACTGAAGATGCCGGAGGCGTGCAGAGCTTCAGTCTGTGTGAGCTGCTCAAATCCTCCAACATCCGCTATATGACCGGCCTGCTGTGCCTGATCTGGTGAGAAACACACACCATCAGTGTATCAGTGCATGCAGGTCACACACTGTTTTATTTCTCTGTAGGTGTTGTTTCTTATTTGATTAAACAAAAGACGTCTGACGTCTAATATATGTTCTCATGCTAAGGGATGTTCAGGCAGACATTGTTGCAGCATTTTAGCATTATTTTGGCTAGGGTTCTCAGTTTTCATCACATGAAAAACAAATACTGAATGTGAAAATATTTATATGAACACAGCGGGCATGTCTGTTTCTAAGATGTTGCTTAAAGGTCCCATGGAGTGCTTTGAAATGTGCATTTCTTATTTGATGTTTGATGTAATCTCAACTGAAACACGAGGGCGGGGCATAGTGCAGCTCCTCCCCTTTTCACAAACCAGTCAATAGCGTTTTGCTTTACCACCGCTCTGCCAGTGAGAGTGGTTGAGCTCAAGCGGATCAAATGTGAAGTATGTTGAAGGAGGTGGGGCATGTCAGATACTAGACAGCATTTGATTGGTCATTTGATGAAAAACTGAAGTATGAGGAGACGTGAATAAAACAGTTGATCCATTTAGGTGGAAGAGACTTTCATATCTGTTTTATATCTTCTAAGCATGAATTGTGTCACTGTTTTGGTGCACACTAGATTATAAATATCCTAAAAAGTAACAATAATAATACTAACATCTAAAAACCTTCCTGGGAGGTTTAAGTTGTTCTTACTTAAATGTTTTTACCATGCAAGATTTGTGGAATAATGTTCAGCTTGTGAGAATATGGATGAGCTGATTTTGTGTGCTTAGTGAATGCAGTGTAATGTTTGTAAATGAAGCTGAATGTGTGAATGTTGTGAGTGTGTTGTTGCTCCTCCAGGATGGCGGTCTCCATCGGGTACTGCGCTCTATCCCTGAACACCTCCAGTCTGCATGGGAACATCTACCTGAACTGCCTGCTGTCGGCGGTGGTGGAGGTGCCGGCACTGCTGATGGCGTGGCTGATGCTCCGGCTGGCGCCCCGCCGCCGCTGCCTGGCCTCCACACTGGCACTGGGAGGTCTGGTGCTGCTGCTTATACTGCTGATCCCAGAGCGTGAGCATCTGCGTAAACCATCAGTGTAGCACTGCCAACACTCATTTACATACACTTCAGGTAACGGTGTAATGTGTTGTGCTGTTTACCCTTAGATCTGAGTTCTGTTACCCTCTCTCTGGTGATGCTGGGGAAGTTTGGTCTGTCGGCAGCGTTCTCCATCGTTTACCCTGTTACTGCAGAGCTTTACCCCACCGTGCTGAGGAACACCGCTCTAGGAGCCTGCTCAATGTCTTCCAGAGTCGGCGGCATTTCTGCTCCATACTTCAACTACTTAGGTCACTAAAGTCCACCGTATAGTCTCTTCTGTCTAGCTCATAATCCTGCTTTCTCAGTCACCTATCTACAGTAGTCAATACTCCAACTGCGTCAAAGACGTTTTACAAAATTCTTATCTATCTACAACTTTGCTGAAAGGTTTCGATTCAGTTTAAATGTTGAGTACTGTAGATCCTCAATGAGGAAAGAAGGTTTCATTTCTATCAGAGTAGCCAAACTCAGATTACTCTTACATTAACCGCAGGAACGGATTGGCCATGCCTCCGCAGCACTGCACACTTTACACATCTCCACGGGCAGACACACCTATTTTAGGTCTTACATTCTCTACTAACGAGCTTATGACCTGAATCAGGTGTAATTTTTAAGAAGACCTCTATTTGGGGTCTATGGCTGCATCCGAAATCCCCCCCATACCCTTACCATTTCTAGTGGTGTCTGAAACTATAGTGGACATTCTGGAGTGCACTCAATCAATCCCACAATGCACCTCAATAATAAGTCTACAACCCATGTACACTCAGCAGATAGAGAATACCCATAATGCACTACAAGAGTTCGCATGTCGAATGAATTTCCATATCTGACCACAGGATGGCGTCCACAGCAGAATCCTATCAGTCTGAGTTTCTAAATAAATTAATTTAGTATTTTTTATTGTCTTTGTTAAAACAGTATCTGTGTTGCAGGTACACAAGCTAACTTTAAAAGGAAACTAATGAACATAACAAAAAAGGAGAACAAAAATAAATAAATAAATAATTAAATAAAATAACACTTATGGGGGCTGTCTTGCAACGATCACACGCTTCATCTATATTAGGGTTTAGTTTAGCCAGTTTGGTTTTGCTGTAGTGAATATGGTAAAGAATGTTCATCTGAATCAGGTGGAGGCGTGCACACGATGAAGTCTTATTTATCATTTCAACAGCTTCATCCCACATTTCTTCTGAAATATTAATTCCCAGTTCTTCTATCCATTCCATTTCAATCTTCTCCAGCGGGATGTTCGGGAATGTCATAATTAGGCTTTACATTTTGGAAAGAATCAAGTCTAGTCCAGATTCAGAGGGTATTTGAGGAAATACAGAGCACTGAGTCTGAATACAATCATGAACCTGAAGATATGGAAAAAAGTCTGACTTTTGAAGATTTCCTCATGTCATTGAATTTAGCAAAGATATTATCAGTGACAAACTCTCTACATGTAAGTATGCGCAGGTCCTGCCATCGCTTAAAAGTAGCATCTAGCTTGGGAATAAATGAATATTTAACTGAAGTAACTTTTGCATACATAACAGAAATCAAAGTAACTTGATTCATTACTAATAGACTAAGTGTCACATAAGTGTTAAATAACTATGACAGGGTCTGACAGAGAAGCTGAACATCTAATCCGTCTGAGGGATTGACCGATAAGCAAAACACAAGCAAACCCCATCCCTTCAGTGCACTCAGTAGTGCTCCTGCTCATTCACTCGCTTCATTCACTGCTTCAAGTGGCATGACTGTAGGGAATAGTGAATGAGGGTATAGGGGTGATTTAGGAAACAGGTTATGTATCTGACCTCTGTCATCAACAAGGCGTTTCTCTTCTCATTAACCCCAGAGAAGGTTGAGCTTGAAAATCCTAGAAGCAGATCCTCCTCTCTGGCTCCAACATACACACTGCATTCACAGTCCCTTTCAGCAGATTACATTGACCAGGGGTGCCAATCTCAGTCCTGAACACGTCAGTTTTAACTCCGGGTCATCACACCTGGGCCAGGTAATACAGCTCTACCTGTCACACTAGAAGTCTGTTTAGGGAAGTCTGAACTGACCTCTGTGTTACTCCAGTTTGGACACCTCTGGCCTAAATCATTGATCTGCTGCAATGTTGATTATATATTTGTCTGATTATGCAGTTGAATGTGTGAATCTCAGGTGGCCAGTGAGTGTGTATTTTCTTAATCTCATGTCTGTAACTTTCACAGCATTTGTTCTCTTGTTTGCAGGAGGCTACCACAGATCTTTGCCGTACATCCTCATCGGCGGTATAAATGTGCTCTCTGGTCTGCTCAGTCTTCTGCTTCCAGAGAGTCGAGGGTCAGCTTTACCAGAGACTATCAGTCAAGTGCAGACCATAAAGGGGTAAGTCTGAGGAGAACGGCGCCCTCTGCTGCTCACTGTGCATTACTCTACATTAGTCCTGGAGAACACACAACACTACACATTATGCACCTCTCTTACACAAACACAGCTGATTTAATCTTCAGATAAACCGTAGAGATCTGAAGAGAGGCGTGTGTTTGGGAAACTGATGCTCTACATAATGATGTCCATGTACTGATAATTAGCTTGTTTTAAAAGCTTGATGGTTTTTATTAAAATAGTGAGAACTGTGTTATGGGTGCATTTGGTCTGATTACAGCACATGAAACCCTTCTTTAATTGTTTCATTGGTTAAATGCGTCTAATGTATTTGCACACTGTGTAGATATTATCAGTAAATCACCAGCAATGCTCTCATTGACCTGTTGTAGTGTGTGAGCAAATTATTAAGCTAAAGTTATTTGCTTTAATGGTAAATGTGATTTTAAAGACAGGCCCTACAGTCAGAACTCTTAAAGTTAAAAACCCAGTACTTTTTTATATGACAGTTTTTATATGTCTGCTCTTCGCACTAATGTCGTCCCACACCACCTCTCCCACACCACCACTCTGCACTCTGCTTTCTCTGGGTTAGCTCCAGTTCCAGGAAGAGGGATTAGTTATCTAGCCATTTAAGGCCCCGTTTACACTAATACGTTTTAGTTTGAAAACGAAAACGTTCGAGAATGAAAACGATCCACGTCCACACTGGCGTTTCATCTAGCCTTTCTGAAAAGGTCTCCGTCCACACTACACGGATGAAAACGCACATCACATGGCCATACACGCACTCTGGCATGTGCTGAAATTCTATTCTCGCGCCTGAGCTCCAGGCAGTCAGCGGGAGCTCTGGCACACCTGCCCGGCTGAGAGCAGTCGAACGGCCGCAAGTCCATCCCAAATCTGCCGCTGAATCTCGTCTCTCTGTAGTTGTTAAACATGATGTATAACTCATCTTGTGTAGTAGACCTACAGTCGTGGCCAAAAGTTTTACATAAATATTGGAAATTGGAAATGTTGCTGCTTAAGTGTTTATAATAGCGATGTACATATACTCCAGAATGTTCTGAAGAGGGATCAGATGATCTGCATATACTCCAGAATGTTCTGA
>CAIGQW010044491.1:7155-17188 GCA_903798125.1 Danio choprae
CTGATCGCTCTTCAGAACATTCTGGAGTATACGCAGATCATCTGATCACTCTTCAGAACATTCTGGAGTATATGCGGATCATCTGATCGCTCTTCAGAACATTCTGGAGTATACGCAGATCATCTGATCGCTCTTCAGAACATTCTGGAGTATATGCAGATAATCTGATCGCTCTTCAGAACATTCTGGAGTATATGCAGATCATCTGATCGCTCTTCAGGACATTCTGGAGTATATGCAGATCATCTGATCACTCTTCAGAACATTCTGGAGTATATGCGGATCATCTGATCACTCTTCAGAACATTCTGGAGTATATGCAAATTGCTATTATAAAAACTTAAGCAGCAACTTTTCCAAATTCCAATATTTATGTAATTCTCAAAACTTTTGGCCACGACTGTAATTCAGATGAGGCCTCACGGTGGCGCAGTGGGTAGCACGTTCGCCTCACAGCAAGAAGGTCGCTGGTTCGAGCCTCGGCTGGGTCAGTTGGCGTTTCTGTGTGGAGTTTGCATGTTCTCCCCGTGTTGGTGTGGGTTTCCTCCGGGTGCTCCGGTTTCCCCCACAAGTCCAAAGACATGCGCTGTAGGTGAATTGGGTAAGCTAAATTGTCCGTAGTGTATAAGTGTGAATGGGTGTGTATGGATGTTTCCCAGAGATGGGTTGCAGCTGGAAGGGCATCCGCTGCGTAAAAACATATGCTGGATAAGTTGGCGGTTCATTCCGCTGTGGCGACCCCAGATTAATAAAGGGACTAAGCCGAAATGAAAATGAATGAATGAATGAATGTAATTCAGATGAATATGGCAAAACATGCTATGCACACATTCATGCTAACTTCATATTTGTAGTTTTAATTATTATTATAATTAGCAAATAGTTTATAATAATAATAATAATAATAATAATAATAATAATAATATCCCAAAAATGTATTTTCTCTCTTTTTTTCATGCTTTGCACCAAAATGTACCATTAATTATTAATCTTAAAAAGGCCTTTAACAAACTAGTTATGTTTATGCCAAGTTAATTTGTATGCTAAAGAATAGCTGATCTAACATGTATTAGTTCTCGCAGCAGAAGCCCTGCGCCTCTAATGCTTTAGAAAAAAAAAGCTGACAGACACTAAAGTGCACCATATTCATGGAAAGCGCTGGCTAAATGTTAGTCATATATTAAACTTCTGGTTGAAGCCGCCATAATTTATCCATTATCCCTCAACCTTTTGGCAGGCAGCGCTCAACCCTGGCATACAGAGATATCAGTGGACATCTGGCGAAATGGCCGAAACGGACAGCGGCAGAGTTATAAATATTCAAGTCTGCTCTTTCCCACCCTGTTGTATTATCACAAACTAACATAAACAACACATATGGATAGTTTTCAGAGGTTTCTCAACTTGAATCCATTTCTCTTGATAGATTTTCACTGCTGGTGTCAAGGCAAATCAGACCCCTGCATTTGCAGCCGAGTTATTCCAGCGAGGGTAAAAAATGCGACTCAGAGCTCAGCTCGTCATAGATAATCAAGCCATCAGCATGCAGATGCCAAAGCCAGAGGTACAATCTCAAATGTATAATCAGGATGAAACGTGTGTGTGTGTGTGTGTGTGTGTGTGTGTGAGACTGCGATACAGCATGTCTGAACTTTCCTCCAAGAACTAGGTTTTGGCATGCCGTGTTTTAGTCGTCATGCTTTCTTGAGCATTGGTGATGCTGCTCAAATGTTGGCTTTGCTCACTTCAGATGGACTCTATTCTCCTCTCTAATTGCAGCATTTAACACTAATGTCAGCACACAGCAGCAGAGGGTGAAGGTGAAAGTCTGTCTCTTTAACTGTCCGTCAGTGCTGGTTTGGTCAGTTGAGGGCACATTAGTAAAAGGACCAGCTGAACTCGGAGGCTGTTGGGGCTAGACTTTTGATGACCGTTATTTCAGGTAAACAGGTAATCATTGCAAGTGCTCTTTTATTAGTGTAGAGGAACAAAGCAGAATGGATCTGCATGATTTCTTCTAGATGTTTAAAGCATATAGTGTGCTAACAGACTCTTTGGGGTAAGATCTGTCAAGGTTGACATACAACAATCATTTAAAGAATTACTTTTATTTTGGTGTGATCAGTTAAAATAACACTAAATAATGAAGCAATTTAAATAAAATATTCATACACTACTGGTCAAACATATGGAATTATTCATTTATTCATTTTCATTTCGGCTTAGTCCCTTTATTAATCTGTGGTCGCCACAGCGGAATGAACCGCCAACTTATCCAGCATATGTTACACAGCGGATGCCCTTCCAGCTGTAACCCATCACTGGGAAACATCCACACACACTCATTCACACACATACACTACGGACAATTTAGCTTACCCAATTCACCTTTACCGCATGTCTTTGGACTTGTGGGGGAAACCGGAGCACCCGGAGGAAACCCACGCCAACACGGGGAGAACATGCAAACTCCACACAGAAACGCCAACTGACCCAGCCGAGGCTCGAACCAGTGACCTTCTTGCTGTGAGGCGAACGTGCTACTCACTGCGCCACCGTGAGGCCCCTATGGAATTATTATGATTCTTAATTCTATATAGCTGAAGGCAAATGTATATTTATTAGCCCTCCTAGAGCAAGGACATTTTTATTTTTCACAGTATTTCCTTGATCTTCTGGAGAAACTACTTTCTCTTTTAGGTTGAATGGAGTAAAGTCTTGTTAAGAAATCGTTATATTTTGATTGGCTACAGAACAAATCCCTCTTATCCAATAACTTGCCTAATTAACCTAACATGCCTAGTTAACCGAATTAACCTAGTTAAGCTTTTTTTTTTTACCACATTAAACTTTCTAGTAAATATCTAGTCAAATATTACATACTGTTATCACAGCAAAAACAAATGAAATTAGTTATTCAAATTTAGTTTTTAAAACTATTATGTTTTAAAATGTGAAAAACATCTCTCTGTTAAACATTCATTCATTCATTCATTTTCATTTCGGCTTGGTCCCTTTATTAATCTGGGGTCGCCACAGCGGAATGAACCGCCAACTTATCCAGCATATGTTTTACGCAGCGGATGCCCTTCCAGCTGCAACCCATCACTTGGAAACATCCACACACACCCATTCACACACATACACTACGGACAATTTAGCTTACCCAATTCACCTATAGCGCATGTCTTTGGACTTGTGGGGGAAACCGGAGCACCCGGAGGAAACCCACGCCAACACAGGGAGAACATGCAAACTCCACACAGAAATGCCAACTGACCCAGCCGAGGCTCGAACCAGCGACCTTCTTGCTGTGAGGCGAACGTGCTACCCACTGCGCCACCGTGAGGCCCTCTGTTAAACATCACTTGGGAAATATTGTTAAAATAATACGAAACTCATAGGAGGGCTAATAATTTTGACTTTTTAAAAATGTTTTATTTGTAATTCTGTCAGAGCTGAACTAAAAATGACATGTTTCACGGACCAATTAACAAAGGCACAGACACCAGATCCTTTGTTTGCTTTCAGATTTAGCCAGATAAGAAGATGAAACCCAAGTTTTGGAGATTTACCAAGAGAACTTCAGCAAGCAGCATGAAAACAGCACAGAATACACAAATCCTGCTGCCATCTTCACATTCATCTCTCAGTAGAGCCTGTTTGTGCTAACCATGACCTAAAGCATCATAAAATCATCAACACTCTCGGAATCCGAGGCCATACATTCTCCCCAAGTCCTTGATATGACTATTTACACCAATATAAACCTCTCGATAGTAAATTTACTCTAACTGATGCTGGCAGAGGGAAAACAACTTCTAAATAATCACGTTTCCTAATGTTTTGATCATTAAGAATACATAATGAGATAATTTATGGTATAAAGTGAAGGGCGAGCTGACATAAAGTAAACAAGGTTCAGGCCAGATGCATGTAATTTTGGCGAGTCAAGACATTCATCACAGAGAAGCACAATTAAGATTCTGGTATCTATGCAGGTTTCTCTTGTAATGAGATGAAATAAATTTGCCCACACACAATAACCAAAGCAACCGAAGCTTAAAACAGAGTATGTATAAGTGGGTTTTAAAATAGTACATTTGACCATTCATTCATTCATTCATTCATTTTCATTTCGGCTTAGTCCCTTTATTAATCTGGGGTCGCCACAGCGGAATGAACCGCCAACTTATCCAGCATATGTTTTACACAGCGGATGCCCTTCCAGCTGCAACCCATCTCTGGGAAACATCCATACACTCTCGATCACACACATACACTACGGACAATTTAGCTTACCCAATTCACCTGTACCGCATGTCTTTGGACTTGTGGGGGAAACCGGAGTACCCGGAGGAAACCCACGCCAACACAGGGAGAACATGCAAACTCCACACAGAAACGCCAACTGGCGAGGCTCGAACCAGCGACCAGCGACCTTCTTGCTGTGAGGCGAACGTGCTACCCACTGTGCCACTGTGAGGCCCATTTGACCATTCAAATGATTAAAATAAAACTACAGAACAAAATAATGAATGAATGTCTGTCAAAAGTATATAAAAGCTGTTCAATTTTATGTATTTAATGCATCAAATGACTCTTCTTATACATTGTAATGACATGAATTTGATTATTTTACTTCAGCTTCAGAGCCAAAGCTCAAAATAGGGTGAGATCTATGGGACAGATTGATGTGTTGTTTACTTGTGTGTAGATAGAAAAGCATTATGGACATACTCTGCAGCTCAATTATGCCAAGTTAGAAGTCATCAGCAGTCATTTTATGACACAACACAGGAGAAACATTCTGTCATCTTTTTCCCCAGACCGATTTTCACCCATCTCCATTATTATTCAAAGGACTATCGGTAGAGCTGGACAGTTTGCCATTCTGAGTTACAAGGATAGTGGAAGGAGGAGAAACGACATCATGTATCCCAGTGATCATGACCTGCTCATCACTAACTGTATGCATAAGTTATGTAATATACACTGACTTGCCACTTTATTAGCCAATCACACAGCAGTAACTTACTGCACTCAGGCATGTACAGTACGGACAATCTGCTGGAAAAATTCAAAATTAGGAAGAAAGGTGTCAAACTAATGACATTAATGCAGCCACTCTTACCTTATTGCTTACTTGGAGTTAGTTCTCCCAAATATGAAAATTATGTTATTAATTACTCATCATCATGTCATTTCCAAACCCCAACCTTTGCTCATCTTAACAGATATTTTAGATGATATCTGAGAACACACTATACTGACACTGAGGACAAGACAAATTGTTTTATGTGTGCACAAAACTAGTATAACTTAATGATATATTCCGATTGAACCACTGAAGGCAAACGGACTGTTTTGAGCATATACTTCGTACCTTTTCTGGACTTTGAGCATCTTGGAACCAATTGCTTTGTATGGAGGATGAAGGAGCCTAGATTTCCTATATTTCATCTAAAATATCTTAATTTGTATTACGAGGTTGAAAGAAGGTTTTATGGGTTTGGAACAACAGGAGGGTGAGGAATTAATAACAATTTTCATTTTCAACCCACCCTTAACATGATTGTAATTATACAGTGTGTAAATTATATATTCAGTTCAATCAAAATTAGAGCCAACAATTTCTTAAATGTTGAGGTCCCTGTTTGGGTCTGCTGCTTGGGTCACTGCTTAAAGTCATTCTAACAGGAGAAGAGATTTTTGTTAAGCCAAATTTATGAGTTAATGTACCTGAACCAAAGTATAACAACTTATATAAGCAATTTGAAAAAAAATATATATATATATATTATTATTTTTATTTTTTCAAATTGCTTATATAAGTTGTATATATATATATATATATATATACATATACTAATACATTATATATATATATTATATTTATTTTATTTATTTTATTTTTTTAAATGTCACCAACTCATTTAAGTCCCCCCAAAAGGCTGGCCATTTTTTGAAAGCCCACAGTGACCAAACGGTCATCAACAGTAAGAACTAAAAGGCAATATTGGCAAGACTAACCTTTGCTGAGGAGCATGTTGTATGGACAGATAACTGATTGAAACTTCAATTTAGTGGTCAAATCTATTTTAATTCGAGTCTGACGGGAAACATGAGGTTCATCATCAAATTGGGGAAAGACTGAAAGCAAAGAGTGTAAAGAAGTGAAAGGCGGAGGAACTGTCATGGTTTGTTGTTGTATTCTGCAGTGGGCCTTTTATACAGGTACATCTGAGTCAATGCAAATGTTTATTGGAAGCATATTATATTCGAGCTGTGAGGTTTCTTTTGAACTACAATGCGGATATATGCATATGTACAGCTGGCTAATGACAGATCTGTAGTCTAGGTCTGTATGAAATGTGTTTATTGAATTTGAACTGGTTTTGATGGCATGCTTGGCACTGGAGGACCAGGCGAGAGTGTAGAAAGAGGCAATATATTTTAGGAGATTGACAAAAGGCTTAAATGAAGGGTTGTGTGGAAAGCCCTCCTATGAAGATAGACATGCTTTTGGTCATTTAGAATAGTTGAAATTCACTAACATTAGAACAAATTTAAGAACAAATTAATGTGTGCAATTGCTGTGGAGTCTGAATGTGTGTATAAATGATCTGCAATATAGTTCATGTGTTTACATTTTACTAAAATGCTGTGCAGCTCATCACAGCTAGAATAAATGAAGCTGAGCTCCATTACAGCTTGAATACTGGTGAGATCTACTGGGCTCTGCACACTTTGGATTAGCTTTCTTCAGAAGCTGACAACTGAATTAATACAGCTAATCAAGCTAATCGGTTGTCAAGCTTGTCCTTGACGATAAATACTCACAAGTCACTTCACTTTTTTTTTGTAGCCAACAAAATATGCTTGGTGATCCATGAGCTCAAAATGTGGCCCTGCAGGCAGGTAGACACACAAACTATCATTATGCTAGTAAAAAGCCATTGAAAAGTAGCCATGTTTAGCCACTGAAACGTTACATTTTATTATGGTGGATGTTTTACTGCTGCCCAATTTTTTTGAACGGCTCATAAAAGCATGAAATGGAGTTAAAATGGTGGCACATTTATGTTGCAGGAGACATTTTCATACCAATACACTCTACAGTACACTGTAAAGATTATACAGTATAAGCAAAAGTAAGCATGTCACCCAAGGGCAACACTCTTTATTTGACCAAAGCACTTCCCTTGATCTGTGATTGACTGTAGTTTTCTTCCCAGATTGCATTTGTGTTAGTTCTGACCCCAGTATGTCGAGGCTACAGCCTGCACACAGAGCTCTAGCACACTGAGTATGAGAGTATGTCAGCGGGTTCCTAGTCTAGGCATCTGCTGTTGGCTCTAAAATCCCCTCAAATAGCATATTTCTGCAGCTGTTAGTGGCACTCGTACAGCATAGTGATGCTTTAGTGTTATAGAGTCCATTCCTGCTCTAAATAGTGTCTTTATCACTGCCACTTAGCCACTTTGACGCACAAACAGCCTAACGTGATTTTAAAAAGGATGTTGATGGTGTTTTAGCCCATGCCACAGTTACTTTGGGGGCGGAAAATGAAAGAGAATAGAGTCTTTGGTTTAAATCACAGCCAGCATTTGGTGGTTTGCTTAAAAAATGGATCACTTAAACATGCAAGTTAGCTGTTAATTTACTCACCCTCAGGCCATTCAAGATGTACAGTAGGTGACTCTGTTTGCTTCAGATCATTAAAGATTTGTAGATGAATCTGTGGATCTTATTGAAGGCAGTGCATACAGACAAAATTAAAGGGATAGTTCACCCAACTGAACATTCTGTTATTATTAATTGATCATTTGCTTATATTGATCATGTTTCTTCTTTTCAACACAAAATAAGATATTTAGAAAAATGCAACCATATTGTTTGTATTTCCTAGCATGAAAGTCAGTTGTTACAAGTTTGTAATGTTACTCAAAATGACTTATTTTGTGTTGACTTGAGTGCGAGTAAATAGTAAGTTTTCATTTTTAGATGAACTATCCCTTTAATACCAATGGCTCCTGACAATACACTGAGGTCTTATGAATTAGTGTTCTCTGCAAGAAACATTATTTACAACATTACATTTATTCTATAGCCTAGTGAAATGCTCCAAACTTGAGCCAGAATCAAAACAACCTGAAATATAATACAATTCCACTTCAGCGCAACACAACATGGTCCATTACGTGTTCCACACCATACTGCTGGCAATCTCCTTTCTTCAGTTCCAAACTCCTATAAATTATTTGGCTTCAGCCTTCAGAAGCATCAAAAATTGCTAGCTGCTTGCTGGATGGAAGTGTACGTTGAATGTAAAGATCGGATCTCGTGCTCCTCATACAAGAGCTTTCTTTAAGGATTTAATATTTTACTCCTTCATTGACCATTGTTTTTTTTTTGTTGTTTTTTTTTTTTTTTTGCGATATTTGTTTGAAAGCAACTCTTTCTTTAGAAACTAGCTGCTTTGGAGATGCAAAATATGGAATAAATGCGGACGGAAGACAACCCGGTTCCTGTGCAAATTGAATTCACTCTGACTGACGCCCAAAGTGAAAACAATTAGCATCTAATATAGCATCCGCTACGCATCGTTGTCACCACCTTAGCTTCATTCATGCCAACAACCTGACAGTTCAAAACCTTAAAACCAAAAATGCCGGGTATAATATACAATAAACGTCGTCTTGCAGAAATAATAATTGTATTGCATCAGAAACCTAGTGCCTCTGAAGCTTTGATGTGCCCTCGTGTTAGCGCATATGGAGGAAACTTCAATGAAGAAGCCTCATCATGTCCTCTAGTACTGCAGTGCCCTCTGCTGTTCACTGCTCGACACCTGCAGGGACTATAAAATACAATAACCAGTGTCATTAATATTAATGAGTATTGAAAAATTCATTAAAACGGAACAATAACAGGACTATATGTTAGCAATTTAGCTTACTGACTTCAACCGGTAAAATGCTGTAGGGAGCTGGTGCTTGGTATAACAACAAGGCAGCCTAATAAAACGTACTACAGCATGTATAGTCTTTGTACATTTTAAAAAATGTGATAATTCAAGAATCGTTTGCAAGGCTTTTATCACAAGAAACAAAACATGACAGTCTAATCAATGATTAGAAGTACAAGAGTACTGGTCATGACTTTAATGGGAGTAAAGCAACGTGAACATAAAAATGGTCAAAATCAACTGATAAAAGAGAACAGTACGTTTGTTAAAGACTAAAAAAGCATTTATTCCTTATGTAATCATGTAATGATTACCACTCGATTGAACTAATGCTTTAGATGAGTGCTCACCCACATCCTTAAATCGAACACAAAGAAAAAAAAGTGAAACGGTCATGTCTAAAGTGCCTGTTGTTACATAAAACACAGACCAACTATAAAGTGCATGATTATAAAAAGCATAGGGGATAATGTCTGGGGGAAGTGGCTGAGCTTATGACCTTTCATAGTTTTAAGTCAGATCATACAGTATATGCTTGCTGATGTCTGTGACATAAACTGTTTTATTCCACAGTCATGGCCATACATTAAAAAAACTACACTCGCCCAGAAACACAAGGCAGTGGCTCCTACTGTACAAGCCTCTGATCATTTTCTCTTTTATTCAAGATCATATTTGTATTCATTTTGAAACATCTGACCTCTGTTACAGTAACAAAATGACATCTTACACAACACACTTCAATAAATCAAAGTAGCAATAAAGCTACGGTAACCCATTACCATAATTTAAGTGATATCCCAAATACGCAGTGTTTGCTTACGTCGTTTGAAACTGTACTGTATGTATGCAGTGCATACAGTGAAAGACACCATTCAGTGAACAATTAAAGCATGTTAAATCTTTTAAATATTATTCATCTGATTAACAATAGAAGACCACTGCCCTGCAGAGGTCATATATTTCTTATTTATTCAGATTTTTTTTTTTTGGTATATTATGTTTTTAAATATATAAATCTGTTAATCAGCATAAATTTGCATCTCAGGCCTGAGCTCTGTC
>CAIGQW010044494.1:0-11827 GCA_903798125.1 Danio choprae
GACCTTCTTGCTGTGATGCCACAGTGCTAACCACTGAGCCACCATGTCGCCCCTGTTTGCAACCTTAGTGTGTTTCTTCTGGATGCTCCAGTTCCCCCTACAGTCCAAACACACGTGCTATAGGGGAATCGGATGATCTAAATTGGCCTGAAGTTGTGCTCTTCTGTTTCAGGGGTTTGCTGCTCTGAGGCCGAGCACCGGCTGTTCTCCGTCATTTTCTCCAGCTATAACCAGTACATCCGACCAGTGGAGAATGTGTCTGATCCAGTGGTCGTCCAGTTCGAGGTCTCCATGTCACAGCTGGTCAAAGTGGTGAGTGTTTTCTGCATATCTGACCATCTCTGAGGGAGGTTTCTGTCAAAGCATGACTTTTGCTGCTTGTTTAAATTACTTACTTAAAATGAGTTGAAGCAACACAATTCCTAAGATTTCAACTTAATTGTTTTATGTTCAATCCACTGAAATTACTCAGCTTGAAGTGCAATTTAAAGGCTTAACAAGGCTAATTAGGCAACAGTGGTTTGTTCTGTAGCCAATCAGAAAAATACAATCATTTCTTAAGGGGGCTAATATTATTGACCACAGCAGATTTGACATTTTCTTGATTATATGTTTTATTCCAGCCAATCTAAAAAATAAATAATCCAAAGTGTTTAACAGATACATATAGAAGCGTGTGTGTTTTTGTGCGTGTCCTTCAGGCGACGGGACTCAGGTGCGTCTCCGTCTGACGCCTGGAGAATGATTGCATATGACAGCATGTTTCTTCTTTACGCTCTGAAATATTCATTTAGAGGCCGTCTGTATCCCCCACGGCCGATCTGTCGGAGACTCTCTGCTTTTTATTTCCACAGGACGAGGTGAACCAGATTATGGAGACCAATCTTTGGCTGAGACACGTAAGCTCATGCATTATTCACACTCGTCCAAAGGTCATTTATTCATTCAGATAATCGAACAGCGCTTTACTCACAATCACTGCGCTGTGTGTCCATAACGACTGGAGCAGCATGCGGGAAATCTACAACGTGCAAACACTGCTGCTCGTGAAGACAGATGGGTAACATTTTACTCGAAGGGGTGTTTATAAGAGCTTTATAATCATGACATGACACATGAATATGCATGAGATTTTATGCATGCTTATAACTACTGTCATTAAGTGTCATTGGCTCAGTTATGACATGGTAAATGCAAAGATGACATAGTTATGACAACTTGACAAATACATCACAACCAGTTTTTGTCTTCGTCATGTCAACGTGACGTTACCAAGAGAACAAAACTTGTCATAGATCTGTCATAAACACGACTATCATGCAGTTATTATAAATGTGTCATGACACTTTTAATGAGACATTTTAATGACAAATACAGTTTGAAAACGTGATCAGAAAAATATTCATGACAGTTATAATGCCTCATGACCAGTTATAATGCATCATGACACAGTTATAATGCCTCATGACCAGTTATAATGCCTCATGACCAGTTATAATGCTTCATGACACAGTTATAATGCCTCATGACCAGTTATAATGCCTCATGACCAGTTATAGTGCCTCATGACACAGTTATAATGCCTCATGACCAGTTATAATGCCTCATGACCAGTTATAATGCCTCATGACACAGTTATAATGCCTCATGACCAGTTATAATGCCTCATGACACAGTTATAATGCCTCATGACCAGTTATAATGCCTCATGACCAGTTATAATGCTTCATGACACAGTTATAATGCCTCATGACCAGTTATAATGCCTCATGACCAGTTATAATGCCTCATGACCAGTTATAATGTATCAAGACACAGTTATAATGCCTCATGACCAGTTTATAAATGAGGATAAAGAAACACTTTACATCAGCGGAGAGCAGCCGTATATAAATGCTGGGATCAATCTAAGCAATGTATTTATTTATAACCTTTCTATCCTCTGTTAAGTGTTTAAATATGCATGTTATGATTACAGCGAAACTGTTGCTAATGGTTATGTACAGTGCACCGGATCAGGGGGAAATTAGTCTAAATGTCTAATACTTTTAATTAAATGAGTATTGGAGACGGTCCAGTTGATGAAGACAGCTTGAGTTTGCCATAAATTAAGAAAGTGCGTCTCATAATCCGCTGTGAAGTGATTATGAGGAGAGGATTTTACAATCGTGTCCAAGAAAAAATGAATACGGTAAAGAGGGTTCAATTAAATTAAGCACCGTGAGCCTTTCTACAATTAATCATGCAGCTCATTAACAGTTAAACAGCGAATCAATAAGCAGATTTAATCAGGTTAATCAAATTCAGTTCATATTTCATCCAAATGGCGAGTGGTAAGAATGTTGGGATAGCTGACCTGGACAGCTGAAGTATATACGAGAATCTGCATGCACTGACAGTCAGATCTGAATGATCTTCACATCATTAGTGGACTAAAAGCCTCACGCAGTGTTTTCCCTTCTGTTTTTGTGACGGCTGGTTTTCCCTGCTGTGTCGGAGCAGATGAGATTATGCTTTTCAGTCTCGTCTTTGATTTAGACGATAACTCTTCATCAACATCGACTGCTTTGGCTCGTGTTCAATTGTGTCGAAGTTCCTGTAAGAAATTATCCGTGTCCATCACGTTTGGCGTTTTTAAACCTGAATCCATTCAAGAGAATGCATTTTAAAATGTTTAAAATGATAAAAACACTGGGCGACACGGTGGCGCAGTGGTTAGCACTGTGGCCTCACAGCAAGAAAGGTCACTGGTTCGAGCCCCGGCTGGGTCAGTTGGTGTTTCTGTGTAGATTTTGCATGTTCTCCCCGTGTTGGTGTGGGTTTCCTCCGGGTGCTCCAGTTTCCCCCACAGTCCAAACACATGCGCTATAGGGAAACTGATGAACTAAATTGGCCGTAGTGTATGTGTGTGTGTGAATGTGAGTGTGTGTGGGTGTTTCCCAGTACTGGGTTGCAGCTGGAAGGGCATCCGCTGTGTAAAACATATGCTGGAATAGATTAATTTTCCTTTCCGGCCCTTTTTTGTTCTCTTCTTTGATGTTTTGTTTCTACTATTTAAAAAATGAACAAACATATTTAAAGGAAAGGATTGAAGTAACTAATAATTAACCGTACGTTTACGTCATTAACCACTCTTTATTAACGTAAACTTTAACTGGTATTACATTTTTATTACATTTTAGCTGTGCTGACAAAAATATAAAACATAATCAGCAAAGTCCACTGGACCACAGCACAACTGAAGAAAGTGGTTGTTGACAGCTAGTCGGTAATAAATAGAGCACATGGATGCTGCATTTTGGATCAATTGATCCTGGGTTATTTGTACTGTTCATAGATTTGGAATGACTATAAGCTCCGCTGGGATCCCAAGGATTTCGGAGGTGTTGAGTTTATCCGTGTGCCGTCCAACAAGATTTGGAAGCCAGACATTGTGTTGTACAACAAGTAAGTGTGACCAAGGTCCCTTTAAGGCACAGGTGTCAAACTCAGTTCCTGGAGGGTCGCAGCTCTGCACAGTTTAGTTCCGACCCTAATTAAACACACCTGATCAAACTAATTAAGTCCTTCAGGTGTGTACTATAGGTAAGTGTGTTGGAGCAGGGTTGGATTAAACTGTGTAGGGCTGCAACCCTCCAGGAACCGAGTTTGACACCCCTGCTTTAAGTCAAGTGATGAAATGTCTTGTGTATTCTGTAGTCTGCGATGCTACGATGCTCCTCATCTTAGCATTGCCACTTTCAGTCCTTCACAACCTGTGTTTATTTGCGCACCACAGTGCAGTGGGAGATTTCCAGGTGGACGATAAAACCAAAGCCCTTCTGCGCTTCAACGGAGACGTGACCTGGATCCCACCGGCCATCTTCAAGAGCTCCTGCAAGATCGATGTCACCTACTTTCCCTTCGACTACCAGAACTGCACCATGAAGTTCGGCTCGTGGACCTACGACAAGGCCAAAATCGACCTGGTGCTCATCGGCTCCACCATCAACCTGAAGGACTTCTGGGAGAGCGGAGAATGGACGATCATTGATGCTCCGGGATATAAACACGACATCAAATACAACTGCTGCGAGGAGATCTACACGGACATCACGTATTCACTGTACATCCGTCGTTTACCGCTCTTCTACACCATCAACATGATCATCCCCTGCCTGCTCATCTCCTTCCTGACCGTTCTGGTTTTCTACCTGCCCTCCGACTGCGGAGAGAAAGTCACTTTATGCATTTCCGTCCTCCTGTCGCTCACTGTATTTCTTCTGGTCATCACAGAAACCATCCCATCAACATCTCTAGTCATTCCATTAATCGGAGAGTATCTGCTTTTCACCATGATATTCGTCACGCTGTCTATTGTGATTACGGTGTTTGTGTTAAATGTGCATTATCGTACGCCTAAGACTCATACTATGCCCGGTTGGGTTCGTCGGGTGTTTCTGAGTCTGCTTCCTCGGGTTATGTTCATGACTCGGCCTGAGAAAGACCTGGAGGTTCCTGCCAAACAGTGCAGTGTTCATCCTCCGGTTTCCAGCAAACAGACGAGTGTGTGTCGCGGGCCGCAGCTCCTCCTGTGTCCGACCGAACTCAACGAGGCGTCCAGGACGGCGTTTGTGTGCCGGGAGCGCCGCTGTTCGTCCTGCTGGAAGAAACACATGTCCAGTGAGGGCGCGGAGGACGGAGGCAGCCCAAGCTCCAGCTCAGAGTCTCTGGACGGATTTCTGTGCATGTCTGCTGTTTCACCGCAGGTCCGGGAGGCTATCGAGAGCGTCAAGTACATCGCCGAAAACATGAGGCTACAGAACGAGGCTAAAGAGGTAAAAGACTGAATGTGTTCTGAGTGTATTGGTGTCTCATTATTCAGGGTTTCCATTCGAAGCCACATGCACAGCAAAACCTGCTTTTCCTACTTAGAGATTTTGTGTTGTTTCCAGTCCAAATATCTACAATCAGGAAGCTTTTTCTGTATGGTTTTGAGAAATGTTATGCCAAAAGTGTTGCTCTGCTTGTCTTTAAAGGTCCAGGACGACTGGAAGTATGTGGCGATGGTGATAGACAGGATCTTTCTGTGGGTGTTTGTGCTGGTGTGTATTCTGGGTACAGCGGGACTCTTCCTGCAGCCGCTCCTGCTGGGCGAAGACATGTGACGCAGACCCAAAAATCACAACATTTCACTACTCAGCATCTGCTTTATATCATATTTTGTTAAGAGACATCGCTTTACTGGTTGGTCAAATCTCTGGGAGCTCAAATGGTTACAGTGGTGCAGGTAAAACAGGGATCGCCATCGACTTTCAAGAGGATTTCCACTTATTCTCATCCTTTATCAATTTCTGTTTCCATCAAATGATGCAGTTATTTTACACAACTCGTGTAAATATGTCCTGAACTCACTGCAGCTGCTCATGTGCAGATGCAGATGCAGATGTGCTGAAACATGAATCTGTTCAGTATATGGAGGAACTGCCCAGTGGTGTTCGCGAGTGCATTTACTGTATGTCCTTGTAATAAAGAGAGTGTGTAAATAATCTTCATAACCACAGCTTCTGTGTTACAGGATAAAGACTGCATGACAGCACACTGAAGAAACGCTTTTCTTACTTCCATCTGTCGTGTTATGACTCCAAATATCTGCAAATTATTAAGTCAAGAAGCATAATAAAAACATAGCCTTGTTTCCAGAAATAATGAGTCGAAATTAAGTGAGTTTTTCATTAAAACAAGCAAAATAATCTGCAAAATAATCAGAGAATATCTTTTATATTGAAAGTGAAACTACTCAAAACTAAAGCCTTTTCCCTGCTGTATCCCTTTAACTCCACAAATAACTCCTCAGGGGTGTACATGCTGCTATATATGCTCACTTTGTATTATTAAACAAATATTTGTATTTCATTTATGTTACAATACATGACTTTGCAAAGTCAGTCATCTCTCTGTGCACATTTATAACTGCTTGCTTTTAGGTAAAGGCCGCCACCTAGTGGAAGCATTGAGCAGGTACGACAAGCCCTTCACAGCTTATGTCTGTACATAATTCAATTATGAGTGTCTAAAATGGTCAGTTGTGTGTGGTCCCATATTTATTCCTAACCGGTAAAGGGTGATTGCCCACTGCACTGCAATTAATATGATGCTTACTAAGAGTTTCTGTCTTGTTTATAGTCCAAATATCTACAAATTCTTAAATCAAGCAGCATTGCCTAGACAAGCAACACGTGTTGTCTAGTTTTCAGAAATTGTATGTCAAATTTAAGTGAGCTTTTCATTAAAACAAGTTAAATAATTGACTATAATGTGAGTAAAATAATCTTGTTTTGCTTTTAAATACGTTTATTTTGCTTGTTTTAAGGTAAAACCCACTTCATTTTGACTCATTATTTCTGCAAACAACACTATATTCTTTGCTTGTCCAGAAAATGCTTCTTGATTTCAGAGTGTTTATAAATCTGGACTAGAAACAAGACTAAAACTCGCCATGTCATGCCATTATTAAATATATACAATTAAATATATATAAATAAATACGTAATACATTTGAATGCATAATGAAAACCTTGAAATGTTCAACGTTTCATTAAATTCTGCAAATAAACCCTGGTGAGAATTATAACTATGATCTGATCTGCTGTCAT
Source organism: Danio choprae (assembly GCA_903798125.1). Lineage (NCBI taxonomy): Eukaryota > Metazoa > Chordata > Actinopteri > Cypriniformes > Danionidae > Danio > Danio choprae. Next base: position 6,636 of record CAIGQW010044494.1, read on the forward strand.
CAAAGTATTCGAGATGAAAATGATTCATGTGTATTTTTGCATTAGTTCACACAGTCCCACATTTCTGCCCTCGGCTGCGCTCACATCCATCACTGCAGGAACATTTTTACAACACGCTGTAAATTATCATCAAGCACCTGAACCTAACGCATGTTACATAACAATAATAACATGTCTAATGTAAAGCAAACTCTAATACAGTGCTGAGCACGAATGAGTCTCGCAGATCTCTCTTTCACAGTAATATTCTCTTCAGGATGCTTTACAGTAATATATCAGTGCAGATACATTAGGCTAGTCAGTACTGATGAACTAATCTAACAAAACACTGAAGATCACAGGACAAAATGTACTATATGTAGGAGAAAATATTAAATAACATTTACAAAAACTGGAAAAATGAAATATATAAATATATATATATATAATTTATCAAATAATAATATCAATAATAATAATAATCAAAATAGATCAAAATAATAATAATAATATCAAATAAAAACATCTGCTCGCATACGAAGCACCTTCTTCTATCGGTTAATTATTTTATTACTCATTTGATTAAAGCTGGCAAACACAGAATAAAATATCAGACATGATGCTTTATGATGTAAATGACACCATTAGTTCGTGCATACTAAAGGGAAGGCTGTCAGCGCTTTAATTACATCACATCAACATTTACAGTTAATTAAACATGAACATATACATTCATTTACATATTGTTGTTGAACTGTTTAGTTGATTTTGATTATGTGAATCTACTGGGGGAAAAACAACTTCAATCTACATTCATTTCCTTTCAGCTTAGTCCCTTTATTCATCAGGGGTCACCACAGCGGAATGAACCGCCAACTTATCCAGCATATGTTTTACACAGTGGGTGCCCTTCCAGCTGCAACCCAGTAGTGGGAAACGAACCTTCAATCTCACTGTTCAAAACAAAATATAATATAATATAATAAAATATGGGCGGCACGGTGGCTCAGTGGTTAGCACTGTCACCTCACAGCAAGAAGGTCACTGGTTCGAGTCCCGGCTGGGTCAGTTGGCGTTTCTATGTGGAGTTTGCATGTTCTCCCCGTGTTGGTGTGGGTTTCCTCCGGGTGCTCCGGTTTCCCCCACAGTCCAAACACATGCACTATAGGGGAACTGATTAACTAAACTGTCCGTAGTGTATAAGTGTGTGTGAATGAGTGTGTATGGGTGTTTCCCAGTACTGGGTTGCGGCTGGAAGGGCATCCGCTGTGTAAAACATACGCTGGATAAGTTACTGGTTCATTCTGCTGCGGCAACCCCTGAGAATCAGGGATTAAGCCGAAGGAAAATGAACGAATGAATAATACAATATCAAATAATATAAATGTGATAAATAAGCATGATTTTGCACATTATCTCCAAAATATTTTGCAAATTATATTTGATTTAACAGATTCTGACGTCTCATATAATCTGATATAGTGAAAATATTGAGCAAAAAAGGCCCAAACTGAGTATGATTGTGCAATGCGGTGCAGATCCTGATATACATATTTAGATTTCTTACAGTAATTACAGACTTCTTGCCTAAAGTGATGTAATGTAAATTCCTCCTTTCATGAAGGAGCTGAATGTGCAGGAGCGTGAGCCTCTTTAGTGTCTTTCAGACAGTGTTATGGGCTGATTCTGGTTGTTTTCCTTCATTCTTGTGAGAATTCTGCCGACTGAACGAAGCATTTGATAATCAAAGTTAAGCAGTTTTCCCTCAGGCTGGAACACGCTTCATTCACCAGTTATCCTCGATTAACCCATTACATCCCCAATGAGGTGAACATGAATATTAATATCTCTGTTTTGAATTGAATGGCTTATGCATCATCACTAGATTGACGTGGAATACTAGAAGCAGACATGAGGGAACGAGTATTACCATTTTCTTTATGCACTGCCATATGAATGCACTCACCGCTGTATTTGTCCACTAGCCTCGGCAATGCAGAGAATTCTTATTTTAATATGCAAAACAGTGCAAAAATTGAACTGGGATTAAATGTGAAATGAACTTTGATGTGCATACTGGCTTCGGGCAAAACTGCTGAAGAATGCAAATGCTCCTGCTGATGACGACTTGAGCGTTTGCAAAGCCAAAATAAACTTTTTACCTTATTTTGAAAGGCCTTTAGGCTAAAAGCGCCCTGAAGGCTGAACGCTCCCAACCTGCTGACAGTATAAAAGCCACAGCACGATCTACAGTGCTCATCCTGACTCCAGAACCCATCTGTGCATCTTCAACATCTTCATTTTCAGTGAGCAACATGAGCTTCAAATTAAAGTCTGGCTGCCGGTCGAGCTGCCACTCCACCTCCGGCTTCGTGAGTGCTCTCTCTGTTAGTCTTTTATGCCGTATTGTTATTGAGCATTGCAATCCATAGGAAATGCTATTTTTATTATCTATTATCTACACAAAAATGACATTTGATGTTCGTTCATGATGAGCTAAAACATCACAACTCTTAACTCAGTCAAAATATTTAATAATTAGTCCAAGTAATTAGTCAAAAATATTGATAATTCAGTATAGAAGCGCATTGAAATTGCTGAAGGAAGCCAGGGCTGCACAATATGTCATTGATATCAGAGATATCCCTGCAGGAAATGCTGTATTAGATTTGTTTTGCTGTATTTAGGTTGGGAATTGGTGAAAACTTTACCTAATTCCTTCATGTTACTATTAATAATCAGAGGTATGCAGATATGAACATAATTACAAATGTATATGTACTGTGGGTATGTACAATTCAGGATGAATTAGTGCAATGTAGTGTGATGTGTGTAATTGTAATTGTGCAAATATGAAATAATAAATAATGCAGTGTTTATGGGGAGTGTAGGTTATGAGGAGAGTGTGGGGGCGTATGAGGGTCTACAAAACATGTGTTGAGGTGCAAACATTTAGGGCTCTATTTAACAATCTAAGTGCAAAGTCTAAAGCAGATGGTGCAAAAGCACTAAGGCCGTGTCCGAATCCGCTTTGGCTATTTTAAGGATGGTAAAAACCATCTGTGTGCCGGTGCATGGTCTAAAAGAGTTGTGAGTCTTATCTCACATTACAGTTAAGAGTCAGTTGCATCGTGCCAGTCGCTATTATTTACATGGTGGATTTTGTTAGCAGTAAAGTAAAGGCCATCTACAGCAGGAGAATCTTCCTTTCTGTGGATTGGGGAAACAGTGTTGGACACTCTCCACTGAAGACATCCATTACATATTTAATTTTGTAATTATATCCTTTAATATTTATACAATATTTAATCACATTTATTAATAACGATATGAAGTTGTGTAAGATTGCACTGATTTAGTTAAAGTGCAAAGATTTGTTTCCAAGCCATTTCTAATACAGCACTTCTTGCAGTGATGTCTATGATGAAGGCTATGTTGTGCAGCCCTGGCTCCTTCACCTATTTCAATGCGCTTGTGTAATGAATTATCAATATTTTTGACTAATTACTAAATATTTTGATTAACACTGATTTATATTATGCAGAGCGTCCCCTATGTGAGCCGAATTCATGGAGGACTAAAGCCTGGGAAAGGCGTCTTCATTCAGGGAGCCGTTCCCGCTGGATCTGAAAGGTGAATCTTTCTTTTCATGACTACTGCACACATCCTTTCCTTACTCAGAGTTTGTCTCATTTCTAGTCCAAATATCAAACAACTCTTTAATTAATCAGCATTAGGGAAGCAGAGTAATCAGCCAATGGGGGAGCAGAGTAATCAGCCAATGGGGGAGCAGAGTAATCAGCCAATGGGGGAGAAGAGTAATCAGCCAATGGGGGAAGCAGAGTAATCAGCCAATGGGGGAAGCAGAGTAATCAGCCAATGGGGGAAGCAGAGTAATCAGCCAATGGAGGAAGCAGAGTAATCAGCCAATGGGGGAAGCAGAGTAATCAGCCAATGGGGGAAGCAGAGTAATCAGCCAATGGGGGAAGCAGAGTAATCAGCCAATGGGGGAGCAGAGTAATCAGCCAATGGGGGAGCAGAGTAATCTTGTTTTGCTTTAAGATTATTTTGCTTCCCCCATTGTTAGTGATGTTAGTCATTGTTAGATATTATATTGGTCCAAAAGGAAATTCAGTCAAAGGCAGATTGTTTAGCTTGTTTTAAGGAAAAACTCACTTAATTTTGACTTATTTCTAAAAGAAAATATTTTTAAATATGAGTATTTATTTTATTAGTTTTTAATATTTATACAATATTTAATAATATTAGTTAATAACAATATGAAGATAACAATTCTGTAAGATTGCACTGATTTAGTTTTTCACTAGTAGTGTAGTGCCTTTCAGACTTAAGAATTGCTGACCTAGTATAATATCTAATATCTTACACTATGAACATATAAAAGACTGTGGTTTAGTGTTTTATATCTTTATTTTCTTCATTTTAAAAGGCACATATTGTATTTTGAATGTTAAAATCACAGTTTCTTCTTAAAGAAGCGCACACTGTCTAAGGCCTTCTCTTTGTAGTGTAGACTCTTCAGACTTTAATCTCTTCTCTTTCACATTGTCTTTAATATTGGCAGTTTTGTGGTCAATCTGAAGTGTGGAGAGTCTGACGGAGATGACATTGCCTTTCAAATGAAACCCCAGTTTATCAGTAACGTCACTGCTGTAAACAGCCGCCGTAAAGGATCCTGGGGAAAAGAGGAGAAGCTGGACTTTCCTTTAAAAGCGGGGAGCAGCTTTGAGCTGATCATTACAGTGAATTCTGAAGGTTATCAGGTGTGTTTTAATGTTTTATACTCAACATGCTAAGACTACACTGAACAAACCTAAACAAATTACTGTAATACTTACAGCTACACTTTCTAGTTTTACTCAAATATAGTGTATAAAGTATAATTTAGCCTCGGTTAAAGTTTGGTTTTTATCTTTTACATTTTTCCTAGAGGGTTTGTTTTTTGTTTTAAGGCAAACTGAATAAAGCAGGTTATAATCAGAACCATCATTTTCTTTTCGGCTTAGTCCCTTTATTAATCAGGGGTCGCCACAGTGGAATGAACCGCTAACTTATCCAGCATATGTTTTACACAGCAGATGCCCTTCCAGCTGCAACCCAATACTGGGAAACACCCATACACACTTATACACTACGGCCAGTTTAGTTCATCAGTTCCCCTATAGCGCATGTGTTTGGACTGTGGGGGAAAC
>CAIGQW010044569.1:5372-15452 GCA_903798125.1 Danio choprae
TCCTTCTCTCAGTGTAAATGATGCACAAAAGAAAGGAAGTCATAAGGGTTCTGGCCAACCTGCGGGATCATTAATAAGCTCTCCAGTTTCACTCGTGTTCAGACGTGTCCGTAGTCAAAAAATGAAGTCCTAATCTCTTAAGGTGCTTTCCCATAACAGACAGTGGCATACAACTCATTTCCTCCTATTTAATGTTAAAGGTCCTGTGAAGAGCTTTGAAATGTGCATTTTTTTTATTCGATGTTTGACAAGCTCAACTGAAGCATGAAGAGAGGGCGGGACATAGAGTAGCTCCTCCCCTTTAAAAAACAGCCAATAGCGTTTGGTTTTTCTCAAAGCTCTGCCAGTGAGAGTAGTTGAGCTCAAGCGCATCAAATGAAAAGCAAATGAGAAGGGGGCGGGGCATGTCAGATACTAGAGAACATCTGATTGGTCAGAAGATTTAATGAGAAACTGAAGTATGAGGTGACTTGAAAAAAAACATCATTGATTCATTTAAGTGGAAGTGACAAACTGCAAGCTTTAGATGTTTATATCTGTATTATATTTTCTAAACGCGAATTTTGTCACTGTTTTGAAGCACACTAGCTAATATAGATAGTTAGCTAATTAATAGTTCATTCATTCATTTTCATTTCGGCTTAGTCCCTTTATTAATCTGGGGTCGCCACAGCGGAATGAACCGCCAACTTATCCAGCATATGTTTTACGCAGCGGATGCCCTTCCAGCTGCAACCCATCACTGGGAAACATCCACACACTCTCATTCGCACACATACACTACGGCCAATTTAGCTTACCCAATTACCAAAATTAGCTTACCAAAAACCGGAGCACCCGGAGGAAACCCACGCCAACACGGGGAGAACATGCAAACTCCACACAGAAATGCCAACTGACCCAGCCGAGGCTCGAACCAGCAACCTTCTTGCTGTGAGGCGAACGTGCTTTTTTTGTATTGTGACGCAGTTCCTAGAGAAACAGAATATTAAATGAGAAAACAGTGGGCGTGGCTTGTTTCTTCTTCTGCGAGCTGATTGGATGTAGTAAAGTAGGCATTTCATTCAGAAAGATGGGGAAAGGGTTTAGAGAGAGTTATTACAACCTAACAGACACCTCCTGCTCACCAATTCTGTTGTCAAATCTGACAGCTGGAGGGGCGTGGTTAAGTATGTTAGCCACGCCCACTACCTCAGACAGACCTAATCTGAGAATTGAACTGAAAACAAACAGGAAGTTTAATGACATGCACAGATGAATTGTTCATCACAAATCTATAATTGTGAGCTCACAAAATTAATATGGTTAGTTTTGATTTCATGTGTACTGTTTCCCATATCCTCTGTGAATGTTGTGTAATCTGTGGTTGTTCTGTTCAGCTTTATGTCCAGGCACGTATGGCATCCAAATGGGCTCGTCTCCTCCGGCCCACAATTCAGTTCTTCCTGGTGGCCTTTGCCATTTATGTGGGATACACACGCGTGTCGGACTACAAACACCACTGGAGTGACGTGGTGGTGGGTCTCCTGCAGGGGGCGCTGGTCGCTGTTCTCACGGTAAGACTGTGGAAAAAAAATAAGGAAATGAAAGTTTGCATTTAGAACATGAATGCGGTTGTAAAACGAGTGATATTTGCTTTCATTGTGAAGGTATTTTGGTCACACTTTACCATAAGTTTCCATTAGTTAATTTATTACTTAATAAAAAAAATAAACAAATCGGCACACTGCCACTTTAGCTCTCAAAAGACCAATTTATTTAGACAAGCTTTAATCGCAGATGTGATGTCTAGAGTTTGACTATATCTTCTCTATATCTTCTTCAAGAGTTCTCTTGTGTTTCCTGTGTGACCTGATGAAGACCATGTAGGTTGAAACGTTATCCAATTAAATTTGTCCAATTGAAAAATATTCATTCTGTGTTAAAAATATAACTTGTCTATTTATTAATGTTAAAATGTATATTTATACTATATTAAGCTTAATTTGTAAACTAATTAGGTTTGTTTTATTTGCATATATGGATTTCTTTGGTTGTTACCAACATCCGGGGAAAATTCAACTCAAGTCAACGTCACCTTTAGAAATATGGTTTCTTAGAAAAATGGTGACGTGTTTAATACTTATTTCCCCTGCTGTATATGTGGTCTGTTTTCCTAATAGCCCGATTTAAAAAATTGCAACAAAAAAAAATTCTAGATATAAATTAATGTAATATAATAGAATATTAACAAATTAAAGTACATTGTTTGTCAGTGCATGTCAGACAGTTTTCCAGTATTTTGCCTAAAACTGGAATGAAATGCAACAAATGTATAATTTACAGTAAACTGGACCCATTATTAATGTACAGTAACAGTAGAGAAACATTTGATTCCGTTACTAATTGTTTAAATTTTTGTTAATTGTTTAAACCACGGGCCACACGGTGGCGCAGTGGGTAGCACAATCGCCTTACAGCAAGAAGGTCGCTGGTTCGAGCCTCGGCTGGGTCAGTTGGCGTTTCTGTGTGGAGTTTGCATGTTCTCCCCGTGCTGGCGTGGGATTCCTCCATGTGCTCTGGTTTCCCCCACAAGTCCAAAGACATGCAGTATAGGTGAATTGGGTAGGCTAAATTGTCCGTAGTGTGTGTGTGTGGATGTTTCCCAGTGATGGGTTCCAGCTGGAAGGGCATCCGCTGCGTAAAACATATGCTGGATAAGTTGGCGGTTCATTCCGCTGTGGCGACCCCAGATTAATAAAAGGACTAAGCCGAAAAGAAAATGAATGAATGAATGTTTAAACCAATGAGTTGACAATAACAGTTGACATTTCCTATCAATTTTGTGCTTTAGCTCAAGATGCAAACCTCAAACCAGATGGCATCTCTAAAACACAATTTTATGTATTTTCTATGGAAGTTTTTTTCCTAACAAGATGAAAATGAAAACTCAAATGCCTAAAAAGATCAAATAATAAATCAAACTCTCAAAACAACTACCCAAATGAGAAATCAAATGCTCAAACTATCAAATGATAAATCAAAATGCATTCTCTAAATTAAATGTATTTGATATTTAATTTTCATGATCAACTCAGTATTAAGGCGACTCAGTGGCTCAGTGGTTAGCACTGTCGCCTCACAGCAAGAAGGTTACTGGTTCGAATCCCGGCATTTCTGTGTGGAGTTTGCATGTTCTCCCCGTGTTGCTCCGGTTTCCCCCACAGTCCAAAGACATGCGCTATAGGTGAATTGAATAAACTAAATTGGCCATAGTGTGAATTAGTGTGTATGGATGTTTCCCAGCATTGGGTTGCAGCTGGAAAGGCATCCGCTGTGTAAAACATATGCTGGATAATGAATGAATCAAGTCAGTATTAACCTGTAATGATTAATTGATAGATCAAATGCTCAAACTGCAAACTGCATTGCAAATGATAAATCAAATGCAAAAGAGGAGTGCCAATCAACCAGCCTGGGCGGAGCCTTAAGGCGGAAGAGTTTGGTGACAACTACCAGTAGCGCTATGTCTTTTTAAGGCGTAATTTCAGATTTGCTTGCCTTATCCCAAGACGTATCCTTAACTCTTTTAACACATTTGGTGGTTTCTGTCTCAAGTGCTTGTCTTTTTTTCTCCCTCAACTTCCACGTTCTTCTCGAGCATGGGAAAAAAACTTCCATAGTTTTCATCAAAGCATAGTTTTTAATGAACGATTGAGAAATGAACTGAAACATCAGTTGACAGAATAATCAATCTACAGTTGGTGCATCCTAAACATTTAATAAAAAAACAACTCAAACTTAAAATCTCTTTCTGTCACAGGTGAGATATGTCTCAGACTTCTTCAAGGAGCGTCCTCCTCACTGCCAGGACGTGGAAAATGCCGAAAACGTGGACGTTGAACGCAAACCCAGCATTCAGATCGCAGATACGGACAGAAACAGCTATTATCCAATCAGCAGGCCTGTATGAGCCTGAACCGCTGTCACGTCTATACACTGGCTCTGACGGTGCATCAACTAACACTGAATACTACATTTTATACTTCTCTACAGACTGCGTTTCGATTTCTGCACGCTCATATACAGCAAGCGTGCAGATCGATTGACACCAAATGACACCGTCTTCATTGTATCAGAGCACAAAGACGAACTTCTCCAAGGGGAACTGGACAAACTTAAAACCACCGCTTGACATTTACGGACTTCTGCTGCGGCGTGGGACAGAAAGCCAATGAGAAGAGCAGAAGTTTGCGGAGTTTGAAATCCAGGGGGAAAAAAAGCATGAACGTGGAAGTGATGCCGAAAAAGGTCTTTCTCACATTGTCATTTAGATGGTTTATTATTTTGAATATGTACATGTGTATACACTATATATATGGTAGTGCTTCAGTTTAAGTACCAATTCCCACTATTAACTTCAGGTTGATTACCTGCTTATTATCAAGATATTGGCTCTTTATTAGTATAATATGTTTCCTACCGAATACCTAAAACCAACAACTTCATTACTAACTATTAATAAGCAGAAAATCAGGAGTTAATTGTTTGTTAATAGCAAGAATTTTACCTTATACATATACATATATATATATATATATTACTTAGCAGCTATGAAAAACAGAAGAACACTTGCAATTCCTCAGTTTCTATTAGTTATAGGTTTGACTAGAATTGAGTATTTCTTCTCAATTTTAAGTAAAAAAAAGATTTTAATTAAAAATGTTAACTTCAGAAGAGTTTATTTTCTAATAGTGCATTCACACCAGACGCGGATGAAGCTTCAAGCGTGAGTGATTTACATGTTAAGTCAATGCAAAGACGCGATATGACATCCTGTGGTGCGATTCACGCGAATAAGGCGAATATAATAAATATTCAGATAATGGAAAATCTGAACTTCACCGAACATTCGTGCCGCGTTAACCAATCAGGTGCTTGCTCTTGTAGGGGCGTGATTTATAAGTAGTGCCTGTTGTTGGTGTCCCGAGGGGAAATCCTGCTGCTGACACGGACAACAGCTCATCAAACTGGGCTGGGCTCCGTCTAAAGCACTGCTGAAAGCTTCCATCATCCAGGTGTAGTTTCTGGAGGAGTTGACGAACTCACCGAGCTGCTGCACCTCTGAAAGGATTTAGTGGACTCAAACTCTTCTGAAGTTAAAACATTGCGATTGATTTCAAATTAATTTAAACATTAATTTAAATTTAAGCATCCTCATTTTTTGTGAGGATCCTCACAGTTCTTGTAAATTAGGCAAAACAATCTCTAAATTAATCATTCATTCATTCATTCATTTTCATTTCGGCTTAGTCCCTTTATTAATCTGGGGTCGCCACAGCGGAATGAACCGCCAACTTATCCAGCATATGTTTTACGCAGCGGATGCCCTTCCAGCTGCAACCCATCTTCCACACACAATCATTCACACACATACACTACGGACAATTTAGTTTATCCAATTCACCTATAACCCCACGCCAACACGGGGAGAACATGCAAACTCTACACAGAAATGCTACCTGGCCCAGCCAGGACTCGAACCAGCGACCTTCTTGCTGTGAGGCAACAGTGCTAACCATTGAGCAACCGTGCTGCCCATTAACAATATTATTATAATTTTATTAGAAGCTAATTCCCTATGGCGTTAGGTTTAGATTTCCTTTATTAACTATTATATCCACACACACCTCTGCCAGAAACCCTGCATAGCATAATAGATTTTTATTAAATACTACTTACTTTATTTCAGTGTTTCACATACTAAACTCTACAAACTCGTGCTACATTAATAGCTCTCATAACAATAAGCACCACTAGCTAACCGCGGCACATCCAGCTCTGTATATTTCTTGAAAATGTGTCAAACTAGCCATGTTCTGAATAAGCCAGCTCTGATGCTTCCGGTGAACTGTCGTGCCATTATGAATCTGAATTAAGATCTGATTTGTTTATAAACCAATGATCTTCACTGCCTGATGGAGATATGATATAAAGTGGGTCTCGGACCAGACAAGAAGCACTGCATTAATTACATTGTTCTGCATCATGTCTTTATTATATGGACTTTAATATATGTACATTTATTTTACCACAGTATTTTTAATGGAGTTTCAGCGCTCGCCTGCTGCTCCTGACGGCGCTTGCGTTTCAATGGCCTTTCATCTCGTTTGACGCTTGAACAACTAAATGAATGTTTAAAACAAACTTAAAGTCTATTTAACTGATTATATTTTCATTAAATGACATTATCGATGTTGTAAAAGGAACCTTATGACGTTGAAAATAGTCGCAGTTTATCGGTGGCTGAACATTGTGCCGTCATTGTGAAAATCTCAGCCAATCATCAATGAGTTTTAATCAAGGGGCGGAGCTAAACCGAAATAATCTGACGCTTGTAGATTCAAATGTTGTGCTAAAAGCATCTGGATTGTACGGGCCAGTCAATACAAGTCAATACGAGAGTCGGGTTTGAGGATTTTATTCTCGTCACATATTTTTATTAGTGCTGTCGAACGATTAATCGCATCCAAAATAAAAGTTCGTATTTACATAATGTTTGTGTATATATAAATAAAAACCAATTAAAATACAAAAAAAAAAAATACTAAGACAAAATATTTACACATATATGTATATGTAATTTGTTCATTCATTCATTTTCTTTCGGCTTAGTCCCTTTATTCATCAGGGGTCGCCACAGTGGAACCGTCAACTATTCCAGCATATGTTTTACACAGTGGATGCCCTTCCAGCTGCAACCCAGTACTGGGAAACATCAATACACACACACACACACACACACACACACACACACACACACACACACTACAGCCAATTTAGTTTATTCAATTCACCTATAGCGCATGTCTGTGGGGGAAACCGGAGCACCCGGAGGAAACCCACGCCAACATAGGGAGAGCATGCAAACTCCACACAGAAATGCCAACTGACCCAGCCGGGACTCGAACCAGCGACCTTCTTGCTGTGAGGCGACAGTGCTAACCACTGAGCCACCGTGTCGCCCTATATATAATTTGTATTAGATATAAATAAATTTAATTTATAAATATAAACAAACATTTCTCAAATATATACATAAAGTGAATACAATCTTTTATTGATTAATTGCGATTAATCTTTTGACAGCGCTCATTTTATTATGATGGATATGTTTATATATGATTTTATATCTTTTAGTGCTTTTATTGTCCTTCAGATTATTTCATTTTACTCAATTCTGTAACCAGCAACAAGTTAGTTCAATTCAGAGCTCCAACAAAGACTCGGGATCGACATGAAGTCAGTTGTTTCAAGATATATATCAAGTAATGTTGTGCAGTAGATGTTGGGATACAACCACTGTAACGTTAATGTGTTCATTGCTGGTGGAAAGTATTAGGATACTCTTATTAGTATTATGATCGATCTTGTCATCATTTACATAGTACTTTTAGACAAGAACTGGCCTTGACTGTTTCTACAGCTATAAAAAAATACAAATAGACTATAGAAATCTGTAGAGATCACATTTAACTTATAAAGTTCATGTTTGGATTTCACCGATTGAAAATGTCATATTGATACATAGAGTTGAAGGCAGAACTATTCGCCCTCCTGTGAATTTTGTTTTCTTTTTCAGATATTTCCCAAATGATGTTTAACAGAGCAAGGAATTTTTCACAGTATTTCCTATAATATTTTTTCTTCTGGAGAAAGTCTTATTTGTTTTATTTCGGCTAGAATAAAAGCAGTTTAAAAAAATTTTAAACCCATTTTAAGGTCAATATTATTAGCCCCCTTAAGCAATATTTGTTTCCGATTGTCTACAGAACAAACCATCGTTATATAATGACTTGCCTTATTACCCTAACTTGCCTAATTAACCTAGTTAAGCCTTTTAATGTCACTTTAAGCTGAATACTAGCATCTTGAAAAATATCTAGTCAAATATTATGGGCAGAGCGGGGACGAAAGTACCATTTTTCATAAAAACCTAATTTTAAAAGATTATGATTTTAGCAGAAATATATTTTTCCTGTGGTTACTGACTCACAACAGTGCTCTAACAAAATCAGGTGTTGTTTTGTACCAATGTAGAACAACGCCCAATATAACTTCACTTTAAACAAAAGTTGCAGATTGTTACTTTTGACCCCGCCAGCAGAGACGAAAGTAACACAACAATATTCGCTAGATTTACTGGCTTAATATTGTTTATTTTCAATATATCTGACTATGACCTTCTTAATGTTCGCTGCAAACATATTTTGCCCTTTATTTTTGCAAAAAATATTAACCTGCATTTTAATTCAAAAGCAACACAACAATGCAAAATGTTCACATTTTCTATAACTTTTGAATATTTGATTATTATTATTGGCAATATGCATTAATCTTATAAAACATCTGAATTAAAACACTGAAAAGTCTGATGTGGAAGTAAAATATAAGGCATGGCTGTTAGCAGTGGGACATTAAATAACAGTGTTACTGTCGTCCCCACAGGAACTCTCGCCATTTAAACCCGATTTACTTTTAAACTGAAAAACTCAAAATCAAGGATGTGTTATTACACTAAATAACCTGTAGGTTGATCATTACTGTGATGCATGAAAAGAGAAACACAACTTATAATAAGGAGAAAAGAACTGCTACAATAATTTACTTTAACCGTGTGGCACGGCCACGAAATCACATGATATTTGGCAGCTCCATCAAGTGCTGCATGCTGAGTGTGCTGTTATAGCCTGGAAAGCAAATGTTGTCAGGGCTTTGAGATAATCGCTTTGTTACTTTTGTCCCTTGTTCCTTTCGTCCCCGCTCTCCCCTACTGCCATCATGGCAAATATGAAAGAAATAGTTATTAGAAATGAGTTATTGAAACTATTATGTTTAGAAATGTGTTGAAAAAAATCTTCTTTCTGTTAAACAGAAAATGGGGGAAAACATACAGGGGGGCTAATAATTCAGGAGCGCTAATAATTCTGACTTCAAATATGCAACATATATTGCAAAACAAATCATATTGTTCCATATGGTGAGAGAATATCTTATATTTATATCCTCTAAAGTGCCTATTTTTGGAAATATTTGTCCAATTCATGAATGCATACTTGTGAATTGAAGCAGATATACTGTATTTCACTTTCCTGCTTTACTTTCCTCTTACTTCTGAGTTTTTTGTACTTTCCCTCTTTCTTTTTCTTTTTGGAAACTTTCTTATTTATGGAAAAAATAATCATTTTGACCTCCCCTTTTGTACAGTGTTTATGGAAAAAGCATTTCTATTTTATATGAACCTGTTGACAATCATTCATATAACCCATGTACAACAGAGCCTGCTGTCTACTGTGAGTTGCTAATGCTGCAATATATTTTATGGACACTATATTTAGTGAATATGAATGATTGTTTTTTTCCATCTATGTGGAACAGAGACTCTCTGTGACTCTGGTTTAGTCACCGAAAACCAGACGGCCTGAAAATAAATGAGGACTGAGCTCACACACTGGCTTATACACTGAATGTGAAGAAGAGTGGAGCTCATGTTTACACTTTTGACAATATTTGTGAAAGTGCAATTGTTGTTTATGTTCCAGATTCACTTTAAGTATTTTGGCAGGATATATGTACAGTTAACGTCACAATGATTCGCCCTCCTGTCAATTTTTTTTCTTTTTCAAATATTTCCCAAATGATGTTTAACAGAGCAAGAAGTTTCTCACAGTATTTCCTTTAAGATTTTTTCTTCTGGAGAAAGTCTGATTTGCTTTATTTCGGCTAGAATAAAAAAGCAGTTTTTAATTTTTTTTAAAGCATTTAAGGGTCAATATTATTAGTCCCCTTAAGCAATATTTGTTTTCGATTGTCTACAGAACAACCTAACCCTAATCCTAACAATGTTATACAATGACTTACCTAATTACCCTAACTTGCCTAATTAATCTAGTTAAGTCTATAAATGTCACTTTCAGCTGAATACTAGCATCTTGAAAAATATCTAGTCAAATATTATGTGCTGTCATCATGACAAGGATAAAAGAAATCAGTTATTAGAAATTAAATCTAGAATGCACCTAGATTTAAGGATGTGCAGAA
>CAIGQW010044570.1:0-11026 GCA_903798125.1 Danio choprae
TTCTCAAATGAAATATTTATTTTGTTAAGTATATCAGGCCCTGATTTGACTCCATAACCTTCATTGTTAATTAATTGAGGCTGGAAACACAGCAGCTTTGCGTTCAGGACGTACTACACTTACATTTTGCACATCGACCCCTTCAGTCAGTCTCTCTACAAACTTTCCCTGTTTATTTTAATATCGTTACATAAATTATTTTGAAACTGAGGCCTCACAGTGGCGCAGTGGGTAACACGTTCGCCTCACAGCAAGAAGGTCGCTGGTTCGAGCCTCGGCTGAGTCAGTTGGCGTTTCTGTGTGGAGTTTGCATGTTCTCCCCGTGTTGGTGTGGGTTTCCTCCGGGTGCTCCGGTTTCCCCCACAAGTCCAAACACATGCGCTATAGGGGAATTGATTAACTAAATTGGCCGTAGTGTATGAGTGAGTGTGAGTGTGTGTGTGTGTGTGTGTGTGTGTGTCGATGTGTATGGGTATGGGTGTTTCCTAGCACTGGGTTGCAGCTAATATATATATTATTTCTCAAATGAAATATTTATTTTGTTAAGTATATCAGGCCCTGATTTTACTCCATAACCTTCATTGTTAATTAATTGAGGCTGAAAACAGCAGCTTTGCGTTCAGGACGTACTAGACTTACATTTTGCACATCGACCCCTTCAGTCAGTCTCTCTATAAACTTTCCCTGTTTATTTTAATATCGTTACATTAATGATTTTGAAACCGCTAATAAAAATAGCATTTTTTTTGTGAAACGTCATATGGTAATAGATATCTCTATACTCCGTAATGCTGCATATTTTCCCGTTATGGCTCATCCCTCATACGTACACATTGGTGTGGAGCTGGAACTCGTCGGTCTTGTATCCCACAGCGAAGTTGCTCTGCGAGATGCGGTTCCTGCCGGCCTCGAAGGTCATCTGATACCCGGCTAGCCATCCCTCCAGCCCCAGCACCAGCGCCCCGTGCACCGCCGTCCCGTTGATGTCGTAGTCCACGTCGCAGCCCAGGTTAATGTGCTCGCGCTGGTAACTGCTCTTGATCTTACCGCTCTTCTTACTGCGGGACACCAACAGCAAAGGACATGCATGATGACTACTTTACACACTTTGTGGATATATTA
Source organism: Danio choprae (assembly GCA_903798125.1). Classification (NCBI taxonomy): domain Eukaryota; kingdom Metazoa; phylum Chordata; class Actinopteri; order Cypriniformes; family Danionidae; genus Danio; species Danio choprae. Next base: position 1,123 of record CAIGQW010044570.1, read on the forward strand.
AACACAGTTGAAGACTTGAATCTTGAATGATATATGAATCATATAGAGCCCAAATCTATCCGGCAAATGGACCATTTTTTTTAATTTCAGTGCCGATTGGTACCAAACTCAATACTTTTGACAACATTATCATCTATAAATAAATACGTACCCAGTGTTTGGAGAAAAGGAGGAATCAAATGTGAGCTTCAGCCCTTTGGTCAGCTGAAAGATAAAGCAGATGACGGTGAGTGTCAGGAGTGTGTCTGTTGTGTACCAGAGCTGAACAATACATCATTTCAGCATCCACAATAGCAGACAAAACTAACTTCCGAGAGATCAACAAGACAACGACCCCAAATACACCAGTAAGCGAGCGGACCACGCTCCAGACCAACAAGATTAACAATATGGAGTGGCCAGCCCAGTGTCCAGACCTTAACTCAATGGAAAACTTGTGGGCTGACATCAAAAATGCTGTTTCTAAGGCAAAGCCAGAAAATGCAGAGAAATGATGGTGTAGTACAATCGTCCTGAGCTGGCAGACCTGTTTAAAGGTGCCAGAAATCAGTCGACTCCATTCAAAACAGATCAGTTCAGCAGAAACCCCGGTTAAACAACAGGATATTAGCTCAGGGATTCACCAGGAAGCTAAATATTCAATCACTTTGCACATGATATAGTACATCTTTCCACTTTGACCATTGTTTTTCAATTTTCCAGTGTTCCCAATGCATTTGTGTGTATAATTAGAGAAGTAATTTGTGTGTATTGAAGTAGAAGCTGTTATAAGGATTTACTTTTTTTATTCCAACACATTGCTATTATTTTGAACAACTGCATATGAATATATTTAATTAATTAAAATAAAATAAAAATAATAAAAAATGTATTAAAAATAAATAATTAAAACAATAAATAAAAATATATTTTAAACAAATAAATGAAAAATAAAGAATAAAATGTAATAAAAATAAACAAATAAAAAATTTATTATTTCTTAAAAAATAAAAATAATAAAATGTAAAAAAAATAATAAATAAAAATAGATAAACAACAAAATACATAAAAATAAAGAAAGAAAGAAATATAATAAAAATAAAAATTATTAAAAAATAATAACAATAAACAAATAGCCAAAAAAACGAAATATTAAAATGTCAGATTTTTCCAACATCATGCAGCCCTAGTGTGTGTGTGTGTGTGTGTGTGTGTGTGTGTGTGTGTGTGTGTGTGTGCGTGCGCTCTCGGTCTGACCTGGTCCTCCAGGGTGATCTCTGTGCCCAGAGTATTGTCCGTGTTCCACTTCTCAGTGAAGGTCAGGCCGTGTTCAGCCCACTTGTACTTGGTCTCCAGAGTTCCTGCTACTTTACTGGTCTCCGTGTTGGCCGAGCCAGAACTCTTGAACTCCTGCAATAAAAAGAGGAACAGATGATCTCAAATCAGAAACCTCACTGCAACACACACACGCTTTACAACCTCTACATCCATAAGGTCCCTTAAATGTGCAGTACTTAGGATTAAACGGGGTTACACCCCTACTCTTTACAAGAAGTGCCAGGGGACTTTTAATGACCACAGAGAGTCGCGACCTCGATTTAACGTCTCATCCGAAAGACGACGCTCACTGACATTATAGTGTCCCCTTCACTATACTGGGGCATTAGGACTCACACAGACCGCAGGTTGAGCACCCCCTGCTGGCCTCACTAACACCACTTCCAACAGCAACCTGGTTTGCCCATGTGGTCTCCCATCCAGGTACTGACCAGGCTCAGCCCTGCTTTGCTTTAGTGAGTAACTGCAGGGTGATATGGCTGTGGCATTAGGGTTATTGCAGTCCAAATTCAAAATATTGCAGGGGGTTTTTTTCCCACAAGGCCACTCCTCCAATGAGATGCATGTGTAGGTTGCCAGATAGATAACATATGTGGAGCGAACATGACTGATGATTAAGCCTTACACTGTTAGCCGATCAGCTAATGTTTATATTTGTAATATTTGCCAATTATCAATCATTTCGGGGGTTGCTTCTGTCCTCCAGAGTGCACACGTTCAGCTGTGTCCGCATACACAGCCTTCATGCCAGAAATTAAATATACTGTTTTTTTACCAACGCAACCTGACGTGCTGTAATATAATTCGCTAAACTGGCAGTGGGCGGAGTTACAGATCAAAGCAGAGCCAGACGTTCCAAAATAGAGCACACATCCTCAAAGCAGAATACCTGACTGCAGCATTGGTTTTCAGATAAACAAGGCGGCTCACTGCGCATGTTTCTGACATATCTGCATATATATTATGGTATTTTATACTTTAGAAGAGTTACACACAGCACTTTTAGGTTCCCATCAAGCATTAAAGAGTTTAATAGACATCTAAACACAGACTTAAACTTGTGCTGTCAGTGAAAATTAGGTATATAATGATCCAATAGGCCTCGATGCTGCATTTTAAGATAAAGACACAGTTCACTCAAACATGTACATTCTGTCATCATTGACTCATTAATATTCAAACCGGTTTGTTGAACACAATCGAGGATATTCTGAAGAATGCTGGAAATTTATTGGAAGTCATTGACTTGCATAGTATGTTTTCTTCCTACTGTGGATGCCAATGGCTGTTTTTTCCAACATTCTTCAGAATATCTACATTTGTGTCTCACAAATGTACAAGCAAACTCAATTTAAAACCAGAGTAAATGATGAAATGTTTATTTCTTATGTGACCTGTGCCTTTAAGCTCAGCAGAAAGGCAGTGTCGCTGACTGTGTTTATTATGGCGTGAAGAAATCCAGCGGCCACTCACCAGTCCATTCTCTGACCTCGTTTTCAAGTCCAGTTTAATGAGCCCGAAACCTGCACATGACAAAGACCGACATCACTAACACACAGGCTTCATGGCTTTGCATTTACAATTACATTTTTTAGCATATATTTAGGCTTGCTTTGTCCCTTAAAACATGCACACTAGACATTGTGACACCGAGTGTGACATGAGGACATCCTCATTGCTCATAAACACATTAAACATTAAATTGGAATTTATAAACAGCATAACTGTTATTTTCCCCATATTCATTTTATTACGTCTTAAATAAATAAATAATCTGACTGTTTCATATATTTGTTTCAAATAATAATCCTTTATAAATGTTCGCAAGATTGTCTGTACCTGCCCATGTTCAACTCATGACTGAATACAAACAGATAATCATTCACAAGATTTCGTGCTTCAGAGTGCCTATTAAGGGTGGATAATGGGCATCGACGCTCCCTGATTTTCACAGTGCGACTTTTTAGGGCACGAATAATTCAGGCTGCATTCCAGTGCAGTCCCTTCACTCTGTAACTTCCCTCCGTCTCATTACCTCGGATGTGCATCATCTATTACGTTATGCAAGAATCATCTGAATGGGTTTAAATGCAATGCCCTAAACCCTTGAGAACTACACTGATGTGACGTCACAATTGCATTGCATTCGGGGTCATAAAGATGCTGGAGTGGACATATGAAGTCGATCGAGGGATCGAGGGTATGTCCATCTACACTTCCCTCACTCACTTTGATGAAGTGGAAAGCACTTCAAAAAGGCGTTGGGGATTCCTCTGAGGGAACAAGTGAAGGGAAGCTCGCTAGTGCACGTCTCAAAGTGAACTGGAACACAGCCTCAGTGCACTGGAAGAATTGTGTGTCCGGGTCACGGCACCACAACTGTAGTGAATTGAAGAAGAGATAGACCAGGAGACTTTTAGGTGTCTTCAAAGCAAAATCCTTTAATGAGAACCAACCGTTGTTGTGTTCATCATCAAACATCTGAACTCAGTTAAATATATGCAATTTAGGGGCAGTGCTTATTAGTAAAAACAAAAAACTGGCATGACAAGTTTAGCTGAAAATCTTGTTTCAGGGTCTTGAATAGGTCATGAGGCTTCACCTCCTCTAGCATCTGCATTACTTTGGAGAAATGATACTGCCTCTAACACCCAGACAGACCTGATCCCTCAGAATACATCTTACAATGTCAAAAACACTATTCATATATTATTGTTAATTTGGATAAATTTGTATTACCACAAGGCAGTGGCTGACGCCCTGATCAGTGCACTGACTAGTGAACAAGGGAGCGGATTGAGACGCAACTACTGATCTCTCAGAGGACGTGTAAGAACAGTGTGCTTACCATATCCTTTAGTGAAGATGTCTCTGGCAGATTTGCCCAGATCCACATATGTGGGAGGAACAGCCATAGTCTGAGAAAGAGAACTGATTGATTTATTTTAAGAAACACATTTACTCCAAATAATCAGTTTGCAAACTTTACATTGTACACCTCAGAGCAAAAACAGACAAAAAATGGATGTGTTTTTTATAATCTAATGTTGTTTTGAAGTCATACTTGCATATACTCTACACCAGTGGTCCCCAACCCGGGGGGCGGGGGGAAAGGGGGTGGGCACGGGTGTTTTGTAAGCGACCATCAACGTTTTCTCAGAGGATGACAAGCTGACAAAACATTGCTGTGACTCTGATACAAGCTTTATTTAAAGAGAAAATTACAAAGCACTGCAGTGTTTGAGTGTTCTGTGCTTGTCTGGGATAATTAGTCGACCGAAATGTGTGTAATCCATACAAGCTGAAGCTGATTGGTTGGTCAGTTCTTGTGACGTGACTCACGGTGCGCTCCCGGCATTCATTCAACTAGGTGCATCTAGAAGGCGCGAGCACGTCACGCCACTTGCGCGCACACCTCCATTGGAAATAACGAACTTGCGCGGACTTTAGAAAAGACGCGATATGCAAACGGCCCCTAAACTAGCATGGATATCTGCAGTCATTTGCAATCTCCAGCAGCTGATCTTCTTGCACAGACGTGCTGCATTCACCTGGGCAGTTTGCAGGTCCTTTTCCCCTTAGTGAAGAAACTTTCCAAAGACGTCTGTTTCTTACTCATTTTGCTGCTTGTAGGTTAAATTTGAGTTCTCAAGTGACCGAGATGATCGTTCAGACTCAGATAATATATAAAACAGAAATAATTAATGATTTCTTGTGCAGCCCGGTACCAATTGATCCACGGACCGGTACCGGTCCGCAGCCCGGTGGTTGAGGACCACTGCTCTATACCTTTTACCACTACTTTGCATATTGGGTCTGAAATCACACGCAAGTATGACTTCATAACAACATTAGCACTATTATACCGACTGTCAACAATGTTGTACTTTGATAGTCATTGCCTGATAATATGAAATTATATTAAAAAGGTTAAAGTCTGAATTCCCAATACTGGGTTGCGGTTGGAAGGGCATCCGCTGTGTAAAACATGCTGGAATAGTTGGCAGTTCATTCCGTTGTGGTGATAAATAAGGGACTGAGCTGAAGGAAAATGAATGAATGAAAGTCAGTGTATACTTTAGTATCGTGGTATGTAACGTATCGTAACATTATTGGTGACAGATCATCAGCGGCACAATAATGCTAATCAGCTCCAAGCAACTACTATTACAACGACGCCTGTTCCTGACACACACTTTATTTGATTAAAGCAAAAAATTTACACACACAGAGAGACAGAGAGAGAGACAGACAGACAGACAGAGAGAGATAGAGAGACATGAACGTGCAGAGATGAGCAGGAGCAGCCAGCGCGCATGCCCGCGGCTCAATGGCGCAGCTTTAGGCCACTGCTGTATCAGAGGACGAGCACAAAATCTCTCAATTCACACAACATTTCTCCCTCAACGCGATCTCGATCATCAGCTCCTGCACTCAGCGTGTAAATGCAGAGATTTGACTCATTAAAAGTGTTCTGATAGATAACCGATGGACGGGCGCGTGCATTACAGCAGGCCGTGCTCTCCTCAGTGATGCTCATAGATTTATACACACACTTATATATGCATGTATATATGTATATGAGTGATGCTCTGCTCTTCAGACTCACTATATGTGCAGACTTGACCCTCACACTGCTGCGGGTTCAGTCTAATGCTGGATAAAGTGTAGATGTGGACTCACCTCTGTGTGGATGGAGAGGACAGCAGCTCAGCCGACAGTGGAGAGGAGAGACGTGCGCGCACACGCCGGAGTGACGCAAGAGCGCCGCGCACGCGGACACGTGCGTCATCACGGCAGATTCACAGCAGCTGAGCATCATTATCGTAAGTAAAATATTAATATATATAAAAGGTTTTTGGTTTATAAATGTACATGTATTTATATAAAGTGCTGTTAATAAAATAATACGATTAAAAAATACATTTTCTTTCTATGTAAAGGCTCTGTTTTGCAATTAAACAAAACCAAACAAAACATTTTCCCACAGTAAGGAAAAGTCTTTCCAAAGCATTGCATTGCATGGCCAGAATAAATGAACTGGGCACTCGGTGTTGCTTACGAAAGGAACAGTTTGTATTGATAACTTCTTTGTATGTTACTACCCACATAGCAAAAATTATCTGGCCCAGATCTGGCCCACACAATCAGCTTTTGCCTGGCCCACAGTGAATTACTAGTACACGACTGGACCAGGTCTGGCTTCCAGACAAGGGCCAGACATGGACCATATCTGGGTCAAGTCCCAGCCAAGATAATAATGCATAACTGGGCCTGAACTGGGCCAGATAGGCTGGTGTGTCACGATTGCAGTAAAACTGATAAACCCATGAAGCACTGCGCTTTAGGCACACTATGGCCGTGCTTTTTCTCAAAGCGACCTGATTGGGAGATTCGTTTTCTTTGCTCAAAAATAATTTTAATGTACTTTAAATGTGGGTCAAGACAGGCCAAACTTACCTGGCCCACATATCAGTTTTTAACATCTGGGTCAAATACTACATTTTACATCTGGCCCAAATCTTGTGTGCTGCCTTAAAGACGTTGCCACCTCTGCCAAACCCAGACCATGTTTGGCCCACATGCTGTATGCCAGTGCCGGATGAATGCCTGCTGTGCCAGCTTTGTGCCAAATCTGGGCCAGAAGTCTTTGCTTCCTGGGTAATAAAGTATCGACGGGATGTGTATGATGGATCATTTTAAATGAAACTTCTTTTATCTTGTTTGTAATTAAGTAGCAAAAAAGGCTTTAAAAACAACAGAAATTTGTAAATTATATAATCTACTTCTTTAATGTGTGATGATGTAGGGTCTCACGGTGGCGCAGTGGGTAGCATGATCGCTTTCACAGCTAGAAGGTTGCTGATTTGAGCCTCGGCTGGGTCAGTTGGCATTTCTGTGTGGAGTTTGCATGTTCTCCCCGTGTTGGCGTGGGTTTACTCTGGGTGCTCCGGTTTCCCCCACAGTCCAAACACATGCACTATAGGGAAATTGGGTAAGCTAAAATTGTCTGTAGTATGTGTGTGTGTGGATGTTTCCCAGTGATGGGTTGCAGCTGGAAGGGCGTCCGTTGTGTAAAACATATGCTTGATAAGTTGGCGGTTCATTCCGCTGTGGCGACCCCAGATTAATAAAGGGACTAAGCCGAAAAGAAAATGAATGAATGAATAAGGATGTATACACCCCTTCTGTATATATATATATATTTATTTTTTGTTATTTATTTATTAATTTATCTTATCTTCTTTATACTGTACTGTGATTGTATATTTACAGCTATATTGGACAGCAGAATGTAAACAACGCCACTAAACCAAAATAAACCTGCATATTTTGCTACTGCAACCCACTACTGGGAAACATTCATACACACTCATTCACACACACACTCATACACTACAGCCAATTTAGTTAATCAATTCCCCTATAGCGCATGTGTTTGGACTGTGGGGGAAACCGGAGCACCCGGAGGAAACCCACGCCAACACGGGGAGAACATGCAAACTCCACACAGAAACGCCAACTGACACAGCCGGGACTCGAACCAGCGACCTTCTTGCTGTGAGGCGACAGTGCTAACCACTGACTCACCGTGTTGCCCCTTTTCTTAATATTACCTCTGAAAATGATCATGTTATTGGCTGTACTGATCAGTGGGACTGTAAAAAGATATTCAGAGTATTATAAACCTCCAAACGTTATCACAAATCAAGCAAAGACAGAAAGATCTGTGTTTGTGCTGCTGCCAGATGAGCAGCTTACAGTGATTTATCTGTGTTAAACCTCCAGGCCAAGTTTATACTAGTCTGCATCGAGTCAGTAACAAACCGCCACATTAATTCTTCCATATGTAATGGCAAATCATATTAAAAACAGTGTAAATACTCCGTGTATACATGTTAAACACCTTAAGTGGTTGTGTTGTGTTTATGTCTGCTCTGAAAATACACATACTTTCTTTTGCTCACCCAAACACAACCCTTGACCTTCATTTGTGTGTGTGTGTGTGTGTGTGTGTGTGTGTGTGTGTGTGTGTGTGTGTGTGTGTGTGTGTGTGTGTAGGGCCCGTCGGAGAGCATTAGAGCGCCACCTTCAGGATGAATCATGCGAGGTCTAATTAAATGTTCAGCCATTAAAATATAGAAGGTGTGTCCCAAATCACACTCTTGTGCACTATTCTACAACATCTCATAATATAATAACTACTGGTGAATAGGAGTAGCTACTGATGAGGGTCAGGGGCTATTGAGTGCTAAGCTTGGCTTTATTTGTGTTGGATTGTGCAAGCAAAATAAAAAATATGATGCAGAAAACACAGCAAATGTGCTGTTAATTTCAGGCTTCTTAGTATTTCCATGTCACATGACTTTAAAATGCAAAGTAATTAATTTTTCAGATTTCAGATTTTAATGTAACTAACATCATAAAATATAACTAATGAAATACAATAGGGGCCAGCATGGTGGCGCAGTGGGTAGCACAATCACCTCACAGCAAGAAGGTCGCTGGTTCGAGTCCCGGCTGGGTCAGTTGGTGTTTCTGTGTGGAGTTTGCATGTTCTCCCCGTGTTGGTGTGGGTTTCCTCCGGGTGCTCCGGTTTCCCCCACAGTCCAAACACATGCGCTATAGGGGAATTGGGTAAGCTAAATTGTCCATAGTGTATGTGTGTGAATGAGTGTGTATGGATGTTTCCCAGTACTGGGTTGCGGCTGGAAGGGCATCCGCTGTGTAAAACATATGCTGGATAAGTTGGCGGTTCATTCCGCTGTGGCGACCCCTGATTAATAAAGGGACTAAGCCGAAAAGAAAATGAATGAATAAAATACAATATATCTATATATTATATTATATTATTATTATATTATTTATATGATATTATATATAATATAAGCTAATATATTACTATCATTCATTCATTTTCCTTCAGCTTAGTCCCTTTATTCATCAGGGGTTGCCACAGCGGAATGAACCGCCAACTTATCCAGCATATGTTATACACAGTGGATGCTCTTCCAGCTGCAACCCAGTACTGGGAAACACCCATACACACATTCTCTCTCACACACACACACACACACACACACACACTCATAAACTACGGCCAATTTAGTTAATCAGTTCCCCTGTAGCACATGTGTTTGGACTTGTGAGGTGACAGTGCTAACCACTGAGCCACTGTGTCGCCTAATATATTAGTATATATTTTAATATTTACAACAAGCAATGCTCCGGCATACTGTAGTATTAATTATAGTGAACTGATAAACTGTAATAAATACTGCAGTACAGAGTACTTTAGTTTTTACTACAGTAAACTGTGGTGTAGTGTAGTATTAAAAAAACTATCGTTATAGAAAACTACAGTATTTGGATCAGTTGTTGTGTTACCATAGCAACTGTAGAATCACCACAACAGATTAATTACTATAGATGCTGAGTTACCATAGCAACTGTAGAATCACCACAACAGATCAGTTACTATAGTTGTTGTGTTACCATAGCAACTGTAGAATCACCACAACAGATCAATTACTATAGTTGTTGTGTTACCATAGCAACTGTAGAATCACCACAACAGATCAATTAC
>CAIGQW010044577.1:0-10957 GCA_903798125.1 Danio choprae
TTATTTTTATTTTTATTATTATTATTATTATTATTGTTATTATTATTATTATTATTATTATTATTTTGTTTAAAAGCAGATAGTTGGTTCTTTATTATTACATAGAATATGATCATACACTCAAAAAATGCTTTTCTGCTGCTTGTTCAAACTACTCATTTTAAAATGAGCTGAAACAATCCAATTCTTGAGATTTTTTGGGACAACTTAATTGTGCTATGTTCAATTCACTTAAATGTGAATTAACTTAATCGATTTGTGTTGGGACAACATGAATGAATTGTGTGGAACCCTGCATTTTTACAGTGTATGTTCATAACAGAAAATAGGGTCGTTACATTTAGATAAAAATCATCAAAAATGCTGACAGTGCCTAGTAACTTAAATAATAAATAAATAAAACACTGGCATTCAGGTATTGTACAAAGATGAATCTGCATTTGAGTTCACATTAAAAAGCAGCCCATTGCATGCAAGTATACAGCATGGTCCTATTTTACACCTTATTCAAATAATGAACTACATAACAACACACTAGCTTCATGAACAAGGCCCAGTTTTATTAATCATCAGTCTAACAGGTTTATCTTAAACTGAAAGGTGTTATAGGATCAACATATGGCTGTGTGAAACGCATGAGCTGGACCTACTCATTCCCGCATGAGTAATTTCTAACACTGGATGTGTGACAGCTCTCTACTATTTGCAACAGCAGGTTTTAGTCAGCCTCTCAAAGCCACAAATGCATGCTCACAGGGAGTGTTGTTAGCTCTAAGGTCAAACCAAAGGGTTCGCTACCACATTACCCCTGGAGAAAATTGGGGTCAAATGCCAAGGTCTTACATTCGGTTTACAACGCAACTGTCATGTTACAGGATTTGACTTTACAGGCCTCTGGGTACAAGCTTTTGTTTTTATTCCACTCCGTAACTCAGAGTTTGACTGTCTGCTGTGCGCCTTTTCAAAAAAATAAAAACATTAAAAAAATTAATTAGTCCAACCCATCAACCAGCCCAGGATCCCCAAGTGAACTGTCTTCCTCACCGAATTAATGCACCATAAAGCAAGTGACATAAATAAATGGTTGGGATGAATATTGGATGACAGCCACACACAAATCATAGAGCAAATATAGTCGCCATCAAATGTATTCAGCATCAGTTTAAACTGACAAAGTGACAAATAATGGGCATGCTAATATTCAGCAGTCATGTGTGGAGATGCTGTGGAGGACAAGCACAATGAGTTATTCTAATCACAACGCAATGAGCTAAATGCCATGCCTGCAGCTAATTGTGAAATGTGACAAATGAGTGTTCATCTGAGGAGAAACAGACAAATTGTTTGCCGGAGGAGCATACGTTTGAAGGATTTTAGGGGGGAAAGATTTGAGTAAAACCACAAACAGAATTTTGAGCATATAAAGACACACACACACACACACAAACACACGCGCGCATTGAAACTAGTGTTGGGTAAGTTACTTCTAAAAAGTAATGAATTACTGGGAGCTAATAACATCATTAAAAATGTATTACACATTTAAATTAAATGAATTGATCTGAAAAGTAACCTAATTAACTCAATAAGTAATTCAATACATATTTATGTAATTACTTTAAAAAATGACATTAAATACATATAAACCTCAACACAGAGACAATAGAATTTATTGTTTTTAATTATTTAAATGTGAATCAAGGGCCTTTTGGTTATTAAAAAATGTAATACCTAAGAAAAGTTAAACATCATATGTATCAAAACACAAAATGTTTCAAAGTAATGAAATCGTGTTTTATTTATTCATTCATTTTCTTTTCGGCTTAGTCCCTTTATTAATCAGGGGTCTCCACAGTGGAATGAACCGCCAACTTATCCAGCATATGTTTTATGCAGCGGATGCCCCTCCAGCCACAACCTAACACTGGGAAACACCCACATACCCTTGCATTCACACATATACACTACGGCCAATTTAGCTTACCCGATTCACCTATAGCACATGTCTTTGGACTGTGGGGGAAACCGGAGCACCCGAAGGAAACCCACGCGAACATGGGGAGAACATGCAAACTCCACACAGAAATGCAAACTTACCCAGTTAAGGCTCGAACCAGCGACCTTCTTGCTGTGAGGCAATCGTGCTACCCACTGCACCACCGTGATGCCATCATGCTTCATATACTCCATTTTTAATTCATTGCTTATTAAGCATATACTTGATAAATCTATATGTTTTTTATAATAAAAATAAAATTATTATTCAAAATACATTTGTATAACAAAAGGTACAATTACCGTGCCGAGACAAGGTACAACAAACGGTGCCCTGACTCGTTGCCTCAACGAAGGACTGGATTCTCCTTGCGATCAGTGTCTAAAACTATATCTAACTGTACTCACCTCTTCCTATTCCTTGTGATCTCCAGTGTCTGCGTCTCATTCCTAGTGTTGATCCCTCCTGGCTCCCTGTCTGGTCTCCATCTGGTCTCCATGTAAAGTCCTCCTCATTCCCGGTCCCCTGTCTGGTATTCGTCAAATCTCCATGTCTGGCTATCTGTACTCCTGCTTCCCTGTCTTCATCCATCCGGTCAAGCCATCTCCATCCTGCAACAGTTTTCATGTGTCTCTGTTTCAGCTGCAATCCTTAATATTATAAACAGTTCATATACTCACCAGCCTGGTTCCCGTCTCCTTCTGTGATACCTTGCTTCTTTACATTGATTATCCAGAACTGTATACTTTATTTACAGTATTTAGGGCAATTCAATCATAAGTAACTGTTTTTAATTGACCTAAAAATAAAAAGTAATCTCTTACTTTACTTTATTAGTGGAAAAGTAATTTAATTGCAATAAATAGTTACTTTGTAACTAATAACACCCAACACTGACTAAAACCTGCATTTTGATAACAATAAATATAAAAGATGTACTCAAAATTAGATAAAGTGCCATTGTCCATTATAAGTATAGGTGCATTTCAATTCAAAGGAAGTGTACAATTTGAAGTGTACTGCAGATGACATTGGATAATATATACAGTATGCACATCTGTACATCACGTGAAATCACTGCTACTTTCCCCTGAGTAGAGACCTTGTCTGCTTGTCTACTTAATCCCTCTTACTGCATTCACAGCATTTCATAATTACCATAATTACTATATGGCAACCCAGATATTATACTCAGAGTGGTTCACATTCCTCGAACTAGAAATTATGCATTTGTATGCAGTATCACTGTATTAACAAGTAAACAACAGACAAAACCACAATACACTCAGTTAGCAGTCATCATGCTAATGCCAAATTTGAAACTTGTTTAGCAGGACATTAACGAGCCCCTATTATGGGTTTTTGAAAATGACCTTCCATGCAGTATGTAACACAGCTCTAAGTGAAGTGAAATATCCAGCTAAGGCTTAAATTTGAAAGTGCACCGTGTTTAAAACTATTGATTCATCGATAAAAGAGTCGACTCATAGTGGTTTGAATGAATAGCCGCAGTAACGAGTCTTTAGCCTTGCCGGCGTGACGTCGATACGGAACTCAAGCCCATTTGCTGGACGCAGACCAGGGAAAATTGAAACCCACGGCCCCACCCACAAACACTGTAGAAAGAAAAATAGGAAGGCAAACACTGTAGCAGATCCCGGTAGAATCATATCGTGAATATGCTGTGCTCTGAAGTGTGAGGGAAAGTTAGTGTTATTTTCCCTACCCAAAATGAGGCTGTGAAGAGTCAGTGGTTGAAGTTTATTTTTGCAAAAATACCTCAGCATTATAGCCCCAGCCTTGTGCTGTGTTCCCGTCATTTTTCTGACGAGTGCTTCAGCAATCTGCACGCTTACAACGGGGGATTCGTCGGCCGTTTGTTAAAGGAAGGATCAGAAAAGACTATTGATGTATGGGACTTTGTCAAAGCTTGACAGGAACTTTACAGTACACAGTTCATGGATCAGTTTCTTCTTCCATTTCACAAGTGTAAGTAAGTGCGATTAAAATGGTTGCCTCCTTGTTTTCTCTAGCTTGCAAATTATGTATTTACTTGTACTGTATCTGGTTAACTCTTTGTGTTCTCATACTGCGCCTAAAACCACGTTGAAAACACGACGCGTGCCACTTTGTTTACGTATTTAAATGCATTTGCGATCCACTACTGTTTGTTGATGCTATGGCCACAATCAGCTGTTCCTACACACGTGCTGTGGTCAAGTTTCAAAATAGTTCATCTTTTGTCACTGTGTGTATTAATACTGAATGTATGTTTTTACTTCTGGTTAAGAATAGTGCAATATGCTGCTGTTAACTGCATTGCTTTAATGCACTTCTGCATTGGGCTCACACATACACTCTGCACTCTGACTACTTGTTGATAAGCCGTGCTGGGCATTGCTCTCTGTCTCACGCTGAACGCAGTTGACCAATCACAATAGACTGGGTTATTGGACCAATGAGCGCAAATTAGCATCACACTAAAGAGGGGTTTGGGAACAAATGAATCGCTGAACGAATCATATGGCAGTTGTTGGGATAATTAGGTAAAAATAAATGCATATTATAAGACAATGAAAGTGTTTTTTGACCTTGCATGCATATCAGATTGTTGTTGGAGACCCCAAAACCAAAATATGACCTTTTTAATGCATAATAGGGGCTCTTTAATAGTAGTCCTATTTTAGTTTTGGTACTGTATAGTAGCATGTAGTTGCCTTGTCCAAGAGCAACAATTTCACAAATCAAATAAATTGATACACTATTCAATTATTTTCCCCAACTATTTACATTTACAAACATAACTGTATATATATATATATATATATATATACAGACATAACTATGTGTGTGTGCTTTGACATAGCCTTGTGTGTATTTTACAGCTGACATGAAAGCAAACTTAGTTTAATAAAACACAGATGACAGTTTTCTATTTGTGTCCTTTCAGTTTTTGTGTGTGAAGAAACTTTAAAATGGCTCCAGGAAGGCTCCACAACTGCAAAAATGTGATTAGTAGTAGTAGTTTTAGACTATATCCATCTTAATCCTGAAAATTTACTCATATACAATCAGGGGGTTAGAGCATGTCTTAGAATGTAGAGCAATTTGTTTTTGTAACAGAAATATTAGAATTTTTAAATGATTTTTAAAATGATAACTCCAATCACTGACTTCCGGCGATGGCTGAATGCATGTTATGTGCAACTGACATATACTACACATGATGTAAGATGGGCAGACAAAGCCATTGTAAGAGTAATACACTGAATAAACCCAAGCCAGCTAGTTTTCTTGCTTGTCTTCTGTCATAAACTGTGTGGTAAGTGGTTCCCACAAGATGTGTTTATTTACAGAGCTTCAGCTATGAATGTGTCTTATGTTATGCGTCATATGTCATAAACGTCAGTTGTGCATAACATGCATTCAATGGCCACCGTCGGAAGTCAATGATTGGAGTTTATAATTAAAATACTTTTTTTTAATAATTTATTAAACCTCCTGTTGGGATATGGGTTAGTTTGATTACAGATTTCTGCGCTTTTGGAAGCTCAATATAAAAGTCACTATCAGACACCATTATACAGCATTAAAGAGCCAGGATCATTTTAAAGCTACTCAGACTGTGTTCGTCTGACAGAAAAAAAGGCACACACACAGAGGATGGTAAGGGTGAGTAAATTATGGGGTTTCATTTTTGGGTGAACTATTTCATTAAGTACATGAAGCATGAGCGGTAAAGGCCCCGCCTCCTTCTAGAAAAAAAAAGGGGGGGGGGGCTTTGGGGGCTAGCATCAAATTTGCATTTAAAGAGATAAAAACAAACAGTGTGTTTTGCTTAAACCCAAAATGGGGCTTTTACAGCAAAGTATAAAAAATGATCTGTGAGGTGTTTAAAGCTGAAATTTTACAGACACATTCTGGGTACTCTGGGGACTTACATTACATCTTGTAAAAAGCCCATAATAGGACCACTTTAAGTCGGGAACTCGCAATAATGGTAATATGCTGTGAATGCACTTTCCATCCATTTTCCAATGTGGAAGGAAGCAATTTCCTCAAAATGTGCAACCTATAGGGCTGTAGTGAAAATACAACATCATATTTCTGCATCACTATTTCTAAATAATTTTTATTTAATGTGTTACATGTCATTTAGTAATTTTGTTTCTACATTTCTCTCTCTCTCTCTGTGTGTGTGTGTGTGTGTGTGTGTGTGTGTGTGTGTGTGTGTGTGTGCGCGCGCGTGTGTGCGTGTGTGCGCGCGTGTGTGTGTGTGTGCGTGCGCGTCCATCATCCAGCTAAATTAAGTGCAGTAGAAGTGACTGAACGTTTGTTGAAGTATTTGTTTTGCTATGCCAAATGCCTGTACATTGTTATTGACAGGTTTGTTTTTTCTTAATTAAAGCTTTAAATCCTAACTGAGTATTCACAATCAAGCACGTTTGAATGTCTTTCCTCTGTTAAACACTAAACAAGATATTCTGAAGAATGTTGGGAAAAAGCAGCTGTAGATATTCATAGTAGAAAACAAACATGTTTTGAACAAGGTCTTCTAAAGCATAAAATACCATAATATGTTTGCAGATATTTAAGAAACATGCCAAGTGAACATTCTTGTTTATCTGAAAAACAATGCTGAAGTCAGTTATTCTGCTTTGAAACTGTGTTTTCTGAAACTTTGTTTTGGTCATTTTAGCCTGCCCAATGCCACTTTAGCCATTTATATTTTAGCACTCGGGGTTGCCTTGGTGGAAAACTGCGTATTTCATTCATTCATTCAGAAAGGCTCTGAAAGCATGCGTCCGTGACCAAAATGTGACCTCTGGTGGACAGTAGCAGACTCCAAAATGAGACGCAGATTCAGAGTTCCACATGAGGTTATTAATTAGCAAATGATATAAAATATTACGAGCGTAAACATTAGGTGAGCAGGTTACATTGTAACCCTGTGTCCTAACAGCATGCTACGTGATGAGATTTGCAGTGATTTGGCTGTTTGCACCAGACGAAACGCGGCAGAAAATTAAATACAGTAATTCAGAAGCACAGAATATGCACTCACTCACGAAATGGAAAGGTTTATAATCTAATTAATACATATTAAACCTCTTTAAATTTATTAAATGTACATGCTGAATCAATCATGTGTGTTTAGTTCTACAGTTCAATTTCAAAGGGTTTATTTTATTTTCAAGATCTGAGGTAAACTATCTGCTGCTGCTTTCAGTATATGACAATACATGTCATGTAAAATGGCATTTAAACTCACATTGTTAACATTTAACACTGAATAAAGCATGAGGTTTACCTGAGGTGATCATTGTCATAGTTTTCTGTTGTTCACCTGTGAGAAATAGAAGTCATTTCTAATATATTATTTCAAGGTGTTGGTTAGGACAAAAACTCCTTTTAATATGGAAAATATTCCTTCTGCCGTTGCTTTTATTAAGAACACGGTTTAAATCAGCTGCTCCTGTCCTCAATCTGGCAACCTGCGCTTGCGTTTGTTTTGATCCAGGAGTGCAATATCTAGTTTAACCACTGGGTGTCAAACTTACATACTGCACCTTTCATTTATTAAATTACTTGAGATACAATACATTTTAGTACATTTAGGACATACCTTCTAAAGTTTATTCATGTTCATGTTCATATCTTGCTATTACTATAAAAAATTGTATCTGACCTCATCTCTTCCTTGTGACACTGGATGATCGAGATCCAGTCTTTACTAACTACAACTTGATCAAAATAAAAATGTGATTGGAGGACAGCTAAAAGACTACTTCTATCATTTAGCAATGAAGAATTTAAAGAAAAAGGGATATGCGGGACAAAACTATTTAAATTTTGATAAATTCAAGTTGAAAAAAATGTAAATAGAGCCTAAATATGGGACTGTCTCATGATGTTCGGCTTGTATAAAGCAAATCCTGGTGAAGCTGTTCTGTTATTTTTATTTTAACAAGTGTAAACATTGCAATAAAAACCCTGGTGCACACCAAACAAGTCAATCGAGACTGCTTAAAAGATGTATCTAAAGTAAACAAATATTACATTTTAGACTGTCACTCACAAGCACACAGTTAACACCGACTACACACGCAGACAAAAGAGGAAAAAGAAAATCCAGACAGAATTAATCAATAGTGAGCATCTAAAACGTCCAAGAAATCTACTTAAAACAAACAATAAGTTAAACAGCGCCACATTTCAGTAACAGTTTGATTCATATATCAGAAAAATCATCAGGGGGAACCAAAACGGAACACAAACTTTGTTCATTAGACGGTCCTTTGAAATGGAAATAGGCCTTGACAGACTGTACAAATTCATAAATCATTTCACAAAGGGCTGAGCGATTTCATAACATTCATTCGCCTGGGTAGAAGAAGGTCACATTTAATAGGGACTGTGGCAGCGTAGTTACTAAAGTGTTAACATCAATAAAAAAGAAATGTTAATGGATGCAAGACCTCACACAAACGTACTGAATTTAGAGAGGCGAGCGATTCCATGCACATTCGGTGCAACCTTTCTAACAGGTGTTACGGTGTACATGGCCGAGGTCTCTTCACATCACTATGTTCTCCACACTGAACAGAGGGAATGACTGCCGAGAGCAGAGAGAATGGAGCCCTACTTAATCCCTCTTGACTGGGAACAAGGATTTCCTCTTACGCTTGTTAACCGGACACTGCTCGACACAATGCTTCACAGCACATATCTAAAATTCCCATCTAGCAAATATACTGCCGACTTAACTCTAATGCTTTATGAGCCTAGTCTGTGAGCAGAGTTGCCAAGTCTGCTTATAACACCTATATATAGTCATAATTATTAGCCCTCCTGTGAATTTCTTTTTTTTAAATTTCCCAAGTGATGTTTAACAGACACGTCTTTTAACGCATTTTTAAAACAATCATTTTAATAACTACTTTATTTTGTCTTTGCCATGATGACAATACAAAAAATTTTTGTAGTTATTTTGTACGATACTAGTCATTAACAAGGTTATTAGGTTAAATAGACAAGTTATGTTAATTAGGCAAATCTTTGGACAACAATGGTTAGTTTTTTGCCAATTGGTAAACAGAACTTCTTAAGGTGGTTAATAATATTGGCCTTAAAATGTATTTAAAAAAAATTATATAAAACACTTTTATTGCAGTCAAATTAAAATAAAAAGACGTTCTCGAGATGAAAAAATGTTATAGAAAATACTGTGAAAATGTCCTTGCTTTATTAAACAGCACTTGAGAAATATTTGGAAAAATAAAAAACAGGAGGGCTGATAATTTTGCCTTCAACTGTATATACAGTATACTAGGCCTGTCAACGTTAACACACTAACACATGCGACTAATCTAAAAGAAAGTTAACATGTTAATATTTCTTTAACGTAAAAAGGAATTGTTTGATAAGGTTTGACCATGGCTTCTTGCCATAATTGCAGCCATATCATTGTGTAATGGATAATAGGATAATATATGATGAATCAAGGCACAACTTGTGTGCTGAATAGCAACAATTATAATAAAAAGCTCATAGGTGGAAGTTTGGAAACTAAAGTACTGTAGAGATGAACTGTCTTTCCACTAAAGCACAACAAGTTTGAAGGCCATCTTCGGGCCAAACATATTTTTGCAGATGTTAGTAAAATGCCAGTGAGGAGACAGCATCAACCAGCCAAATGCGTCAAAGGACACTGGATGAGTGCATGAGGGTAAGCCTGTCAACAAAAAAACCAATTGCATCTTATTCCATCACTAAATGGATCGCCACAGACTGCAGACCTTTATTGTTATTATATTGTATACTATATTAAGACTATAAGAAGTTTATGACATTGAAAAACTAAAGAAAAAAGTGAGTAAGTTTTCAGAAGGGCCTTCCATTTCACTTACTAAAGACAACTGACATCTGCTCCTATTCATTTTAAGTAAATTGAAAATAATAAATTATAAATAAGATTTTTTTTTAAACTAGAGAATCTATATCCTTAAATTAGATTTTCATGTATTTCTTTATTTCAACACTTTAGTTAAATTCTATTTTAAATGTGTGATTAAATCAGAGACCATGATTGTGATGAATTGTTTGATTCCTAATTCTAATTTGAATTCTTCTTCCAATTATTCCCAAGTTCTGTTTAACGGAGAGAAGATATTGTTAACACATTTTTAAAACATAACAATTTTAATAACACATTTCTAATAACCCTTTTGTCTTTGCTTTGCAGTTGTTTGAAGTTTGTAAAGACGTTTGTATGTTGAATGTTTGTAGTTATTTTGCAAGATAATAGTATTTAGCTTAAAGTGCAATATAAAGGTCACATTTTATCAAATTTAAATGTAATTTAATATAACATAATAACATAATTTAAAGCTAAGATAATCACATTAAGTTAAGTTTCACATATTGTATAATCATAGGAACTACAGTGGACAAATTCCCTTGCTCTGTTTAACATCACTTGGGAAACATAACATTTAAAAATAAATAAATCAACCATTATATATACACATACATTTATAGTTGCACTCAGAGGTCATTTTGGCATATTTTAAAATAGTATGTTTGCTTGATTACAAAATAGGTTGCAGTTTATTTCTAATTCAATGGCTGACACTGTCTGCTCACATTAGCCATTAAGGGAAGTATTTTAAGCTCTGTGTCATTAAACATTCACTTTCACCCACTCATTGATGAAATATCCCTTTCAGCCGTGTGATGTGATCCAAACAATGAAGAAAACAGATGTCAACAGACATATAAGACATAAATGTATTAATCATTACAGCTAGAATTGTTCAATTTTAGAATAAATATTTAGCTGACCACCCTAGGGATAAAATTTTCTCCTTTTTCATCTTATTCTGCATTCAAGTTATAAGATCAGTAAACAGAGTATTTATTTATTTATTTATTTATTTATTTATTTATTTATTTATTTAT
>CAIGQW010044581.1:181-12991 GCA_903798125.1 Danio choprae
CACACACACACACACACACACACACACACACACACACACACACACACGGCATCTTATGTGATGTAATTTTAATTCTACCTATGTCTGTCTGTTTGTGTGTATGTTTTTGTAATTTTCAGTTTGGACCATGGAGGATACTTCAGGATCACATCTGGATTGAGAAAATGTAAGTGGACACACACACACACACACACACACACACACACGCACGCACGCGCACAGACGCACACACACACACACACACACACACACACACACACACACACACACACCTGTCTGTGCATAATTCATAATTTCATAGATTATCTGCTTTCTCTCTTTGTGTACAGATGCCTGTTTTCTCACACTGGATCCAAACACAGCACATACTCAGCTCCAGCTGTCTGAGGGGAACCGAAAGGCAACACATGTGAAAGCCGTATCCTGATCATCCAGACCGATTTGAGCACAATGAGCAGGTTCTGTGTAAAGAGACTCTGCCTGGACGCTGTTACTGGGAGGTAAAATGGAGCGGATGGGGTCATATAGGAGTGGCTTATAAAGCAATCGACAGGAAAGTGTAAATGAATGTTGTTTTGGACACAATGAAAAGTCCTGGAGTCTGTACTGCTGTGATGAGGTTTACTCTGTCTGGGACAATAATAAGAGCATTGATGTATTTGGTCCTTCATCTCGTACTAATAGAGTAGGAGTGTATGTGGACATGTGGTCCGGGTCTTTGTCCTTCTACACACACACTCTGACACACACACACACACACACACACACACACACACACACACACACACACTCACACACACTCACACACTTACACACATTTAACACCACATTCACTGACGACCTCTATACAGGATTTAAGGTTTATTTTAAATCTTCAGTGTCTTTGTGTCAGATTCAACAACCTACTGATATTCCTTACAGAAAAAACAAATGAAGGTCCATTTCCAGCCTAACCCCAAAACACCAATAACACACAGGCAGTTTCTGCTAACATTTTGATTTTAAGGCCAGTTGTCACATTTCCTTGTATGTCAGCATATATAATTTGCCCTCAGACTGAACTTTCCACTTAAGGTTAGGCCTATTGGAAGGAGGCAGAGAACTGATTTACTTTAAATAATTTTATTAAATAAGTAAACATATATGTACATACAAACATTTCTCATAGTAACTACCGCCAAAATGAAAGCAAAACAAGCATAAAGTGTCCAGGCCTTCCCTTTACTCAAGACAGGTGGATCACACAGGTCAAAGTCTTTAAGACTAACGCCACCGGCCTTGTTCCGTTCTGTTCTCTCATGGCTTTCGGCTCCGCCGCCCTCACTACAGATACAAATAATTAAACCTGATCCAGTACGTCATCATGCTACAGGCTGCAGCAAGATGCTTTTCTATTTGTTTGGGGCAGTCAAATTTTGGTTCAAGACCAGTCGAGCAAGGTGCGGGTGTCTAGGTGTCAGGTTAAACACAGCTATATTGTTAAGGAGATATAACCAATCAGAGACCGATTTATTGGTGATATGTAATGACAATAGGTAGCGAGTTAGAAACTTCCAGACTCAAGAAATATTAGAATGAATACTTGTTCCTGAATAAATTGTAAGTCAAACTGTTTCTTTGTGACATTTAGTGTAATTATCCCACTGTGTTAGCTGTTTATTGATGAAAATAAGTTGGAAATAAGTTTATCTCTTCAGCGCAATCAGAAATTGTACGAAAATATAGTTGCCATAATTGTCATAGATCACGCAACCTAGTAATTTATTGTACACTGTGTGCAACATTGCTTTGGTCTAATATAACAAATAATTACTCAGATATTGTTCTGTAATAGACCTTTTTACTTCATTTTGCAGTGTATTTTTAGTTCTGGTTTACCTTTGAATGAGTGGGATACTTCTCTGGAAAATGTATAACTGAAAATGTTAACATTGCACAGTGTGATTTAAGACTATTAAAGTATTGTGTCCAAATGCTTTTCTTTCAATACTGAACTACTTTCTGAGTTTGAAAATTATTGTTTAAGTTATTAAGAACAGGAATAAGCTTTTGTTTATTAAGAAAAGTACATGTTTGCAACTTTCTCACTTATTAATACAGTTTATTTCCTCAATAATGGATTCATTTTTACTTTGATGCTGCTATGAATATCAATTTATATGATCTGTTATATGTAAATGTTCCAGCACAAGTAAAATTCTTTATTAAATCTGCTCATATTACCTGGTAAGTATGTCGTCTATAAGTGCAATCAGTTTGTCAGTCAGAATTTACAGATCCTTGTCATGCAGGGTAAATGCAGAAAGTTTGAATATTGCAGCCAACTAACAATTGTGTTAAAATGTGTAAAATAATATATCTTTGCTGTAAAATTATTGTAATGTGTTACTTATTTGTTTATTTCAGACCATGGACATTTACTTCAGTAAGGAAACAATGTTCTGAAGCCTGAGCCGAGTTTTTACTGACACCCTGGGGTGAACACCATCCCATTCATTCATTCATGCATTATTTTTTTTCGGCTTAGTCCCAGATTTATCAGTGGTCGCCACAGCGGAATGAACCACCAAGCACCATCTCCTAATCGGCATATATAGTTCAGTCCTTTACATATATGGTTCTAGGGGCACTTTTACCCTTGTGAAGTTGATGGAAAAAATAAGTTTAAATAATATTACGTTAAAAATATCTCATAAGTTTAAGTAATATGCCTAGTTTTAAGGTCTGTAAGAAGACAAACTAAGGCTACAAGAGAAATTGTTAATATTTCACATTTTGTTCAACCGACAATGAACACACAGTTGAAGTCAGAATTATTAGCCCCCTGAATTATTAGCTGCCCTCTCTCTATATTTTCCCCAAATTTATGGAGCTTAAAATATGCTGAAACAATCTGAATCTGGGGCCTCACGGTGGCGCAGTAGGTAGCACGTTCGCCTCACAGCAAGAAGGTCGCTGGTTCGAGCCTCGGCTGGGTCAGTTGGCGTTTCTGTGTGGAGTTTGCATGTTCTCCCCGTGTTGGCGTGGGTTTCCTCCGGGTGCTCCGGTTTCCCCCACAAGTCCAAAGACATGCGCTATAGGTGAATTGGGTAAGCTAAATTGTCCGTAGTGTATGAGTGTGAATGAGTGTGTATGGATGTTTCCCTGTAATGGGTTGCAGCTGGAAGGGCATCAGCTGTGTAAAACATATGCTGGATAAGTTGGCGGTTCATTCCGCTGTGGCGACCCCAGATTAATAAAGGGACTAAGCCGAAATGAAAATGAATGAATGAATGAATCTGAATCTGAATTACGTTCATTTGAATTATTAACAATTGTAATTTAATAAAACTGAATATTATATTAAAAATGGTTTTCAATGTAAATTTCTTAATTTGAATATTGAATATCTGAAATTTAAAACAGGGGCAGCACGATGGCGCAGTGGATAGCGCTCTCGCCTCACAGCAAGAAGGTCGCTGGTTCCAGATTAATAAAGGGACTAAGCCGAAAAGAAAATGAATGAATGAATGAAATTTAAAACAATTGAAATTTTAAGTCATATTTTTATAGACGTATTTTCAAACTTTGATAAAAACAAATTTTTTTGTTCTGAATTCAAGTAATGAAACAAATGGAAGGTAGATTTACTGATGAGCTTTCAGTTGACACTTGGCATTTCATGTATGCAAAATAATTAAATTTAACTTAGAATTTTTCCTTGAAGGTACAGCTTGTTAGGAAATGGTGTACAATAAATATATTGACCTTATTAACAACCTTTACAACACAGTATTTCTCTTACCCGTGTTCACTCGAAACAAAACATAACACTTTCTAAAATAACTGTACATAAAGATGTTAACTTATTATTATTATGAATGGAATCACAAAATCATAACAAAAGTGAATTTGAATAATTGAATATAAAAAATATAATCGCACAAATGAACAGATAATGCTGCTCGTTCGCTGTTACGTAATTCACTTATGTAAATAGCAGTCTATGGTAAGCAGGTTAAAGTAGAGGTGTTGATTTTACATGTTCAGTGTTCACATTTTGAGTGAAAAGTCAAAAAAGATGTATAAATTCTTTTTCTTATGTGATTATTGCCATCTTAAGGAAGTTTTATGTCTATATTGGGAATAAATGTTAATGGAGATGTAAGCACTGCAGTGTTGAACCTGTGATGATGCTCTGCGCCACTAGAGGGAGCAGTGTAGTTTGATTTTGCATATACTGTTTCAAGTCGACACACCTTATCCAGGTAGAACTGAAAGTGAAAAGGTTTAAAGGCACGCCATTGAGCGGCGATTCAAGCCTCAACAGACATATATTTTCTGGTAAGTTCAAATAGCCTATTCTTTATGTAACCACGTCATGTAAAAATGTACTGCTGTTTTATTTACATTCTTTGCGTGTAATTTAATCATAAACTTAGTTATACCACAGTGCAAAGTAATTTTAATGGTGAAAGGGTTGATGTTTAACATTTGTACAAAACATGTTTTCGTCAAACGAACTTTACCGCGGTCTTCAACCATCATGAATTACTTTAAACACGTTATTTGAGGTCAACAAAATAATGATTTTACGATATGTCAAGGAAGGTTGAACTGATGAATGTATGAATTTTACATTTGTATAATGACCACATTCGTATGTATAAATGCAAACTCCACACAGAAATGCCAAGGCTCGAACCAGTGACCTTCTTGCTGTAAGGCGACGGTGCTACCCACTGCGCCACCATGACACCCTCAATTATTATTATTATTATTATTATTATTAGTAGTAGTAGTAGTAGTAGTAATAATAATAATAAAAGTAACTAATATGGTTATGATTATAAGGAAAACAAAATGTTCCATCTTTTACAATGTCTTCACCATGTAATGTTATGCATCTGTTTTTGTTTGATACTATCTCTGAGTTTTTGCATATGGCCCTGTTCATTTGTGTAAATTTAAATAAAATGACTGATAACCGATGTTTTCCATGACCACACAAAGCTATTATGAATGGACAGCTTCTTTTACAGTGGCCTAAAGGGATATATATATGAAAAACAGGACATATGTAGTTGTAATGATATGTGGCTACGCATGTTCAATTGTATTTTCTTCATGTATTCATAATTTCAATATTATGATTTGTTAAATAGTAAAAACTTTCAATGAGAAAACAGTACAGTTGTCATGATACAGCAGATTTACAGAATTAGTGCAGTTAGGATGGTTTATTGACAAGGATGTGATACTACATGCAGATCAGGTTAAGGTTATTGAAAGTTTTTGTCTTATCTGTGGATTGCATACATTAATATACAAAATAAAAAGTTACAAATAAATTATGCAGTTTAGTCTATTAAAATAATGGCCTAACTTGCAGAAAATAAATAAAGTTATCAAATCTCATTCACTATATATATATATATATATATATAGAGAGAGAGAGAGAGAGAGAGAGAGAGAGAGAGAGAGAGAAAGAGATTCCGATGATGCTATAGTTATTTAATGAAGAGCAGCAAATGATTAACTGTTTATGCTGATTTAAGACAATTAGTTTTGTTGAGAAAAATAATGCCAAAATGGACATGTTTACATATTATCATGTGTATTTTTAAGTTTAAACCAAGCGGCAACCTCCTGCTCTCCCTCGAGAAGCTAATACGGAAGTAACTGAAACTGCAATTCATCGAAATTCTGCTAGTCCTGGCTCCATAATAGAGCAGATTTCTATTGAGCCCACTGTTAAAATGGCCAACTTTACAGCAGAAAAAAGGTGTTTACAGCCTGATACAAAAAACTATTTTGGTGTATATAGCTAATATTACCCTTCATGACAACTGTGAGGGGGGTACATTTTTTTTATAACTCATCCATTTTGTTTATATTAAGTTATATTAAGTCTGCATAACTAAGGATGTGGCCACTTGAGTGACAGCTAGGTCTCGCTGGTCGCCGTCACGTCACCTCAGCTGATTCTGGCTGATTAGCCGCTGAACTTGGCATTTACATCTGAGATGCTGGGAATGAAACACCACGCTGCAGACAGAATGAACACAAACACCAGGACTAGAGCGCGCATCCAGACCACAAGCGGACCTCGCACGCCCGCATTAAGTGGGACTGAGCTCATACTATGACACAATGACAGAAAACAAGTGCTCGACCCGAGAAAAGTCGAGCCGAGCACAACATACTGGACAAGACAGGACTAGTGTCAGTACTCTGCCACCAAAACATGAATTTACATGACAGGAGTGGCAGAACCCTGACACTGGTAGGATAAAATTGTTTTTAAAAAGTTATTTTGGGTTGGGTTTTGTGGTTGGAAGTTGTCGTGTAAGTGTCACACCTCTGAATCTCTTGAAGCCTTTAAATGTAATGTATTGTGTATTTATATATCACATTAATCGTGTATGGCCATACACCCAAAGCACTTCATAATCATGAGGGGGGGTCTCTCCACACCACCACCAGTGTGCATCATCCACTTGGATGAGCATAATGACGCCATTGCTTTACCACACACCAGCTATAGGTGGAGTGGAATGACAGTGATAGAGCCAATTCAGTGGATGGGGATGATTAGGAGGCCATGATGGGTAAGGGCCGATGGAGAGAATTTGGCCAGGACACTGGGATTACACCCCTACTCTTTACGAGAAATGCCATGGGATTTTTAATGACCACAGAGTCAGGACCTCGATTTATCGTCTCATCTGAAAGACTTGGGAAGTTTGAAACAGCAGCCAACATAAGCACCTTCCTCAAAAACGTAAGCTTCAGTAACTTCTTTCTAGATATCCACTTCTTTCTTTGTTCCAGATTGCCCAAATTGCTCAAAGACTTCAGAACGTTCACCTCCAAGGATCGGGCTTGGTTATAGAGAGATTACAGCCTCATATCACACCACATTAAAATAATGCTGGTAGCACAATTTGATGGTTAACATATTTAGTTATCAAAATGCACTACCTACTTTTGAATGGGAGGTAGGAAAATCGCCAGGTTGATTATGTGTTGGAATGGAACTCAAAAGCATTCCTATGGTCTGTATCCTTCCCAGTCCATAAGGTATTTGAGAACACTGGCATTGCAAATGCAAAAATCTCTTTGATCTTATAGATGGAAGTATTGGTTGAAGACTTCTGGAGGAGGGGGATTTGTGTGAGTGTCCCTTGTAGAGATGCTGATTAGGAAGGGCATAGGTGGCAGGGATTAGAATTCAGGTGAGAGTGATCTGGGGTGATGGGAATCAGGATTGGGGGCGTGGCTGGTGGATGAAAAATTGGGAAGGTGGGGAAAAAAATTCTATTCAATTCAAGTGTATTTATATAGTGCTTTTTACAATGTAGATTGTGTCAAAGCAACTTAACATGTTCTACTAAAGTCCAGATTTCAGAGTTGAAGTTTAGTTCAGTTCAGTTCAGAGTGGTTTAAGTTTCACTGCTAAAAGTTCAAACACTGAAGAGCAAATCCACCGAAGCGCAGCTCCACAAGTCCCGATTCGAGCAGGCCGGTGGCAACAGTGGAGGAAAAAACTTCACCAATTGACGAAGTGAAGGAAAAAAAACCTCGAGAGAAACCAGGCTCTGTTGGGCACGATCATTATTCTTCTGACCAAACTTCCTGTATGGAGCTGCAGTCTAGGCACCGGCGGGAGGTCAGGCTGGCCCACAGGATCAATGCGTGGACTCGTTTGTCACTGTGGCCTTTCAGCAATCAGTCTCATGCACTCCATTCCTCCATGACCACCACAGTATCAGCTCAGGATACGGCCTGGTCCAGGATACCTTGGGATCATCTCTTCACAGGTCTTGGATCGCATCAATGGTGCTGCACAGTCTGTAGGGGCCTTGGGATGAGTATCCCCAAGTGGAAATAGAAAATAAAGAAAATAATTATAATTGAACTAGCGTTTCTGCATCTGAGATGGATAGCATATTTCGTAACTTAGCGATATTTCTCATATGAAATAAGGCGGTTTTTGTGACATGGGAGAAATGATTTTCAAAAGTTAAATTGCTGTCTAATATAATGCCCAGATCGTTTACAGTAGCGCTAATGCTAACTTTGTATCCCTCTAATTGCAGGTCAAGTTGTGAGATCTGCTGTGTACAGGATTTAGGCCCAATAAGTAATAATTTTGTTTTGTCTGAATTTAAGACAAGAAAATTGTTGGTCATCCAGTCTTTAACATCTTTAATACACTCAGTTAGTTTAGACAGTTCAGATGTCTCATCAGGTTTTGTTGAAATATATAATTGGGTTTCATCTGCATAGCAGTGGAAGCTGATCCCATGTCTTCTAATAATGTCTCCCAGGGTTAGTGTAACGCCTGGATGGCAGATAATGACATGACGAGACTGAATACGGGATACATTAACAAAACGGATTTATTGAACAACACTTACGGGAACAGATACTGGATGCGGGGAGACAGGACAACACAACCACAGGGACAAACGAACCAAAATACCGGACAACGGAGGACACAGATGAAAGGGTATAAATAGATTAGGGGATGATTAAACTAATGACACACAAGGGATGAACACAGGTGGAACAAATTAACATTGACGGTGGCGGGAGAAGGACAAAAGGAATCACATGACAATAACAAAAGATGACACGGACGAACACTGACAGTACCCCCCCCTTTTTGAAGGCGCGTCCTCGCGCCTTCAACAGGAAACAACAAAATGGAGGGTAGAAGGGGAGGGTACAAGGGAGGAGTCTATGGGAGAAGGAGGAAGGGAACTGGAGTAGGAGGACCCAGGACACAGCCAGAAGGACGGCCCCGGGCGGAGTCGAGGAAGGGAGGGACCATGGAGGAGGAGTGGCTGCCGACTCCAGGGGGCCGACCGAGGGAGACGCCGCTGATGGCGGTGGAGTGGAGTCCAGAGGCGAAGGAAGGGCGACGACTGACCAAGGTGGAGCCGGAGGGACGAGGGAGCCTGGCGGAGCTGGTGGGCGGACGGCCCACGACGAAGACGAGGGAGGAGTGAGCCAACGTGGAGCCCTAGGGTCGAAGGGCCGAGGTGGAGTCCGCAGCTCAGAGGCCGTAGGAGCTGACGCTGGGCGACGCCCTCCAGAGGGCAACGCAGACAGGTAGCACCCACAAGCGAGCTCCATTTCCGAAGCTAGAGGGCGAGCTGGGGGGCTGGCTGACTGCAGCAGTGCTGGAGCTGGATGACTGGCTGCAGTTCTGGGAGACCGTGGGAAGCTACTCATGACCCTGGAGCTGAGGCTTTTTCCCAGAGGGAAGATTAAAAAACTGTGCGGAAACAGTTGGTTGCTGCCTGAAAACAGCGGAAGGTAATTGCTGCCTGAAAACAGCGGAAGAATCAAAATAAAGCCCCAGAAGCCAATGAGTAGCCTCCCAGTGTCCCGCCACTGTCCATCTGCATAGGGGGGGTGGGCGGGACTCTCGGTGGTCTTGCGGGTATCCGCCAGGACTCCCCCTCTTGGCGGTGTTGCCGGCTCGCACACCTGGTCAGACGGGGTTTCAAGCTCCTCCATCTCGGCGCGATTCCGCTCTGTCGCTCTAGGGGGCGATGGCTCATCGGCAGGGGGTGGCTCTCCGTCTGCGGTGGGCTCTGGCAAGCGATCCCTGCAGGTGGATGATGTTACTTGGCTGGTCACTGGGTCTAGAGTGGCACTGACGAGATCTTCCTCCAGGAAGGCGGTGAGTAGAAATCCTTTACTCGCCAGTGTCCACTCCATTCTTGCGGCGATGTTGCCCCGAGGACCATCTTCGGGCGATCGTGCTCTGCTAGCGATGAGGGGCGTGCAGAGCACGTCGCCCGGAAAGCTGTTGGATGTCGCTCGGATATGGTTCTCAGGGCTGCTTTCCCCCTGCTTCAGCAGGCGATGAAGAGAAACAGAAGGGCGGATGGGATTCAGGGAAACACGAGGGGAGAAAAATAAAACACTGAGGGGCAAAACGACTATAAAAAGAAAATCGGGGGAAAACACGCCGCTAACTTTGGGTCCGGTATTATGTAACGCCTGGATGGCAGATAATGACATGACGAGACTGAACACGGGATACATTAACAAAACGGATTTATTGAACAACACTTACGGGAACAGATACTGGATGCGGGGAGACAGGACAACACAACCACAGGGACAAACGAACCAAAATACCGGACAACGAAGGACACAGACGAAAGGGTATAAATAGATGAGGGGATAATTAAACTAATGACACACAAGGGATGAACACAGGTGGAACAAATGAACATTGACGGTGGCGGGAGAAGGACAAAAGGAATCACGTGACAAAAAGATGACACAGACGAACACTGACAGGTAGCATGTATATTGTAAACAGCAAAGGGCCTAGAACTGACCCTTGAGGCACCCCATACTTTACTGGTCTGGTTTGTGAAGGCTGTCCATTTATATTGACAAACTGGTAACGGTCAGTTAAGTATGACTTGAACCATTGTAGAGCCTGTCCCTGGACACCTGTAGAATTTAAGCGATCTATAAGGATATTGTGGTCAATGGTGTCAAATGCAGCACTAAGATCAAGTAAAACTAATAATGAGATGCAGCCTTGGTCAGCAGCTAAGAGTAGATGGTTGGTTATTTTCACTAATGCGGTTTCTGTACTGTGATGAGGCCTGAAACCTGACTGAAACACTTCAGAAACGTTGTTCATCTGTAGAAAGGAGCATAATTGGGCAGAAACAACTTTTTCTAGTATTTTAGACATAAATGGAAGATTTGAAATAGGCCTATAATTAGCTCAGCTGCTGGGGTCCAGTTGTGGTTTCTTAATAATAGGCTGAATAACAGCTAGCTTGAAAGGATTTGGAACATGGCCTAAAGATAAAGAAGAGTTAATAACATTAAGAAGAGGTTCTCCTACTACAGGTAGCATCAATGACCTCAATTCCATGGGACAATATTAGATCTAATGTATGCTTTAAGCGATGGGTTGGACTAACGACGTTTTGCTTTATCCCAAGTGATTGTAGTAAATCGGTAAATGCGAGCCCTAATGTATCGTTAGCGTCATCTATGTGTACGTTAAAGTCTCTTACAATTAGCATTTTGTCAGTTTTAACTAGTACGTCAGAAATAAAGTCAGAAAACTCTTTTAGAAAAGTGACATAGGGTCCTGGAGGTCTATATATGGTGATTAAAGCGAGAGATAACATAGTTTTTTTCCTAATATCCGGAAGCATAACATTAAGTGCCAATACTTCAAAAAAGGATTAAACATAAGTCCGTTTCTCTGATTAACGTTAAGAGTATCACTAAAGATTGATGCAACTCCACCACCACCAATCCTGAAGGAGTTGCTTCATTTAAGCTAATATAGTCATTTTGTTTCAGCCAGGTTTCAGTGAGACAGAGTGCGTTAAGTTTATTGTCTGTTATTATTTTATTTATGATAAGTGCTTTAGGTGCTAGTGACCTGATGTTTAAGAGACCAAGCTTTATAAAATGTCTATTTTCACTTTTTTGAGGTTTTTCTGGTTTGATTCTTAATAGATTTTTTCTAGAGCACATAGTGCTCATAGCATAGCACATAGCACCTCTATAGGGTTAGCCAGGTATGCATTACTGTGATTTAAGTGTGACGTGCAAGAGTCTATATGGCTAGAATTTTCACTTAGTCAGACTGAACGAAGCATCCTGGGTAAAAAAAATCTCAGAACAACACATTCATTAATTAATTTTCCTTTGTCTTAATCTCTGATTTATCAGAGGATACCACAGCGGAATGAACCGCCAACTATTCCAGCATATGTTTTACGCAGCGGATGCCCTTCCAGCAGCAACCTAGTACTGAGAAACACTCATACACTTACATTCACACACACACTCATACACTACGACCAATTTAGTGTATTCAATTCACTTATACCACATGACTGTGGGGGAAACCGGAGCACCTGAAGGAAACACACGCCAACACGGGGAGAACATGCAAACTCCACACAGAAATGGCAACTGATCCAGCCGGGACTTGAACCAACAACCTTCTTGCTGTGAGGTGACAGTGCCAACCACTCAAAACAAATATTTTGGCCAATTGTGTTTTAAATAAAACTAGAATCAGGGATAAGTTTAAAATATAGTTTTAATTATATTGACCTATATGTTACTATGGGGGTGGTAATTATTAAATTGTAGTCTTCCACATTTAGATGTATTTTAGATCGCATCTAGAGAACTCTTTTGTTTCTGCATAACATGTCTAAAATCAGCATGTCAATTCTCTTTTAGTATGAGAGAAGGTGAACATTAGAATGAGTCAAAAGAAGAGTGAAGATGAGGACTCTGCTTCTCAAAAGAGTTCTGCATCTGCAAGCTATGTGTCTGTGAAGAGTGATCCATCCGTGCTGAATAATACTCCAGAACTCAGTGATGAAACATTAGCCTCTGACCTCAGGTAAGACACTGGTCATATTAGTATGGGCATTTTTTTGTGTGTTCCTTATTTATTAATGGATAATTCAAGCTTGACAGTGTGTTTTAATTTGTCTTCTATATGAATCAGCAGGCGAGAGAGACCAGACTCTCCAGAACCCAGCGGTATCTCTGTGAAGAGTAAGAGATCTATAACTCCAACTGAAAACTTCAGTGATCAACCAGTGACCTCTGACTTCAGCCTGAGTAGCACACAGAGACAAACTGGAGACAAACCAGAGGATAATAAACTACAGAGAATTAAAGATCAACACAAAAAATACATGAGAAACAGATGTGAGAGATTATTTGAGGGAAACAAACTCCAAAAGAAAAAAACCCACCTGAACCGGATCTACACCCAGCTGTACATCATAGAGGGAGAGAGTG
>CAIGQW010044629.1:0-18867 GCA_903798125.1 Danio choprae
TGGCGGTTCATTCCGCTGTGGCGACCCCTGATAAATAAGAGACTAAAGGCTGATTTATACTTCTGCGTCAAGTATGGTCCGGCACAGCCTTCGCGTGGTCGCATAGCCCTCGCCATGGTTTTAGTAATTTTCACGTGAAGCTTTGCAGAGCAACAAATGTGTACAACTGGAAAGGGGGCAGTATATGATGCAATAATCGTTTTATCTCGATTCATGTTTTTTCATAATCGTTAGAAGGCAAAATTGAAATCGAAACTGAATTTTGATTAAATGCACAGGCCTACGCTGCGCTATCCCATGATGCCCCACCAGAGAATTCATGAATGGGAGTGAAGCGACCCAAGTCTTGAGGGTAGGTCACGTGATCATGACAAAATGGTGGATGTACTGTAGTACGTCCGAGTTTCATTCATACTACTCACATTCATACTGTATAGAACGTACTTTTCTAACGGCCGAGAAGTACATTTACATTCAAATACAGTACCTACTGAGTAGTAGGCGGATTCGGACGCAGCCCTAATCTGAGAATTGAACTGAAAACAAACAGGAAGTGCATTTTCAGGTTTCAATTAAAGATTACAAGGGCAAACAAAGATTACAAGGGCAAATTTTTTTTCCTAATGAGATGCACAGATGAATTGTTCAGCACACAACTATCAATGTGAGCTAACAAACTCATATGGTTAGTTTTGATTTAATTTGTACTATAAGATACTCACAATTCATCCTGTTCCCTCACATTCAGCTCAAATACAATAAAATACAGAAGCAGAAGAATCATTATGACTGTATTTTCAGATTCAAACCCTGCAGTCTCTCATTAAACACTTCCACATGCTGCACTCGGAGCCAGTTTAAAGACTGGGGGACATTGTTAGGGCTGATCTTTCTTTTTTCCCCCCGCTTTGGCATGCTCAGATTTCGGGTCTGCGAGATGACCCTTGCTCCCCTCAAACAGTGACAGGAGTGGGAAAGTTGAGGGCCAGTATTTCAGGCCCGGATTCAGAGCTAATGGAATCTACACTGACATCATGTCTGCAGTGAGAGTTTCAGACAGGAGAGAAAGGGGAAACTGCGCTTTCGTTTACTTCCACCGCTTCAATGTGGTCTGGTTAGATTAATGAGAATCCGGAAAGACCTATTACGCATCCAAACGGAATAAACATATTAACTTTATTAAACTGAGCCTGCTTTTGTTTGAACGGTTGCAGCATCTTTCCTTTTCTCAGTATGCCAGTATTAGCTAAGGTCAGTTTTGTGTGTTGTCCAGGCTTGTTTGGGGACAGATCAACAGCTCTGCGTCGTTCAACTGCGAGTTCATCGTGGGTTGGTTGTCTTGGCAACAAGAGGAGACACTTTCCATATGGACTATAACTGTTGCTATGGAAACAAAGTTTTTATTTTCTATTAATAATCTGGCGGGTAAATGTGTAAGCATCGAGAGCCTCAATGTTCTGAGATGTGTTTTTTGGGGGGGGGAGGTGAGGGAGGAGATTTTGTCCAGCCTGTAATGCTCTGCTGTATTTCACTGGTTGACTCTGTGTTGCGGTGGACGTTGCACAGCTCCTCAACAAACCCTTTAAACACACTCAGCCAGTCTCATTAAATCTAGCTCTTAAACTGGAGACCGTATGAATATAATGTCAACCTGTAATATGCTTCACTTACACTGCTATTGATTCATTGTGTGCGAGAGAAACTCAGGAAATGTAAGTTAACGTCCCTTTGAAAATTCCGAACTATTTCCTTGGGCTTGGTGTCATATTAGCCTGTGGTCTGATCTAGCTTATGACCATTTTGGACTAGCAAATAAAGAACATGGACGGCAGCAAACCTGTTAATGGCACCTTTCATGTAGCAGATATGGATTTTCAACACACAATGCTCATTTTCAAAGGAGAATAATTGACTTTAGCATCGTTTTCAGATAGTCAACTACGTTCACTTGACATGTTTCTTAAACATCTGCATATTAGGGTGTTTTTATGCTTTTGAAGAGGCCGTTTTTATATTTATTTCGAAGTGTTTTCGTGCCTAAATAAAATGAAAGCACAGAACAGATAAGAGCAAGGGGCGTCCCATGATGGTTCGGCGGTATGGGTTGCGTATAGGGAGGATCGGCCCTTTAATGTTTATGTCCACCCTTCAAAGAAAGATTGAAAATACGGGAGAAATACAGGGAAATACCTTTACGGGATGATAGCGGGATAGAATGGTAAAATACGGGAGAATGCCTGGAAAAACGGGAGGGTTGACAAGTATGCTCTTAGGCCTTGTCCAAAATAGGGTTATGTTTACATTACATTTAATCATTTAGGAGATGCCTTTGTCCAAAGTGACTTACAATTGAGGAGGCATTCAGTAATCAACAAGAAGAGGCAATACGCACAAGAAGTGCTAATTATACAAAGGAACTTTTAGTGCTCAGAGAATTAAGTGCTATGGTTAGGGGGGAGTGTTTTTTTTTAAGAGCAAAGAGTGTTTCTACAGGTGGTTTGTCAAGCCCACTCACCTGTGTGAAGCTCACTTCATAAATGCACAGTGTTGTCTTTTGTGTGATGTTGAGCGATTGTGAGAAAGTGTCTGGTGCAGATGTGCGAAACTGGTGCAAGTGTCGGTTAAAATGACAGAGAGATGAAAAAGTGTGTTTTCTACAGGTGGTTTGTCAAGCCCACTCACCCTGTTTGAGGCACACTCAAAATTGCATAATGTTTTGAGCTTGTCGAGTGGTGTGGTGGGGGAAAGAAGAGGGTTCAACCCACTACTACCTAACGGAGTGTCTTGTATTCCTGGTGTATTGTGATTCTCATGAAAGCATTGTTTGCTGTTTGCTCGACTTGTATCCAAGAGAAACAGACAGCATGTTTAGCTTTGGGGCGGATGCTGTTTGTTCCATTGGGTTTGAACAGTTGTTGATGTACTCGGCACTGTAAACTGTCATGCTTTTCACCCCCCCCGCCCAGTCCCTTATGCCCTGCTCGCATGTAGATCTACAAACTGGGTTTATCAACACCATAATGACTTCCTTGAGTAAATGTTTGACTAAGCAACTCCCGTGGACACTCTTTCAGATTAAACAGACTGTTTTTTTTTTTTTGAGGACGTCGTTAAGAGGGTTGTGTAATCTTCGCTAAGTACACATAATTGAAACGTTCAGCAAATGTACATTAGACTTAAATTCTTGGGATGGCGGTGTCAGTGTGCATGTTATTCAGAGTTTATGAATACAGTTGCTCCTGCTGTGACAAAACGGAGGCTTGTGATTTAGCGTGTGATGTCTCTGTGTGTGTGAATTGAAGGAGGTCACATTGTGTCTATATGAAGCCCTCATACTATATAATCATATATAAAATATCATATGTAATACATCACATAACATTTAACATACACTCTAACCACTTTATTAGGTACACCTTACTAGTACCGGGTTGGACCTCCTTTTGCCCTCAGAACTGCCTTAATCCTTTGTAGCACTGGAAATATTCCTCAGAGATTTTGCTCCATATTGACATGATAGCATCACCCAGTTGCTGCAGATTTGCCGGCTGCACATCCATGTTGCGAATCTCCCTTTCCAACACACCTCAAAGGTGCTCTATTGGATTGAGATCTGGTGACTGTGGAGGCCATTTGAGTACAGTGAACTCATTGTCATGTTCAAGAAACCAGTCTGAGATGATTCGCGCTTTATAAAATGGTGCATTATTCTGCTGGAAGTAGCCATCAGAAGATGGATACACTGTGGTCATAAAGGGATGGACATGATCAGCAACAATGCTCAGGTAGGCTGTGGCATTGACACGATGCTCAATTGGGATTAATGGGCCCAAAGTGTGCCAAGAAAATATCCCCCACACCATTACACCACCACCACCACCAGCCTGAACCACTGATACAAGGCAGGATGGATTCATGCTTTCATGTTGTTGATGCCAAATTCTGACCCTACCATCCGAATGTTGCAGCAGAAATCGAGACTCATCAGACCAGGCAACAAATCTTCTGTTGTCCAATGTTGGTGAGCCTGTGCAAATTGTAGCCTCAGTTTCCTATTCTTAGCTGACAGGAGTGGCACCCGGTGTGGTCTTCTGCTGCTGTAGCCCATCCGCCTCAAGGTTGGACGTGTTGTGCATTCAGAGATGCTCTTCTGCATACCTCGGTTGTAACAAGTGGTTATTTGAGTTACTGTTGCCTTTCTATTAGCTCGAACCAGTCTGGCCATTGTCCTCTGACCTCTGGCATCAACAAGGCATTTGTGCCCACAGAACTGCCGCTCACTGGCTATTTTATCCCATTCTCTGTAAACCCTAGAGATGGTTGTGCATGAAAATCCCAGTAGATCAGCAGTTTCTGAAATAATCAAACCAGCCCGTCTGGCACCAACAGCCATGCCACGTTCAAAGTCTCTTAAATCACCTTTCTTCCCTATTCTGATGCTCGGTTTGAGCTACAGCAGATCGTCTTGACCATGTCTACATGCCTAAATGCGTTTTGTTGCTGCCATGTGATTGGCTGATTAGGAATTTGCGTTAACGAGCAGTTGGACAGGTGTACCTAATAAAGTGGCCGGTGAGTGTATATGTTCAGCTGATCTTAAAATTACAAGCTTTCTTTTATCAAAATATTTAAATATTTCCCAGGTGCTGTTTAATAGAGAGATTTTCCAACACGTTTCTAAGCATAATTTAATAACTCATAAACAGAAATTGGGGTTAGAAATATACAGGGCTAATAATAATTCTGACTTCAACTGTATATGCACATATATTTCATTGTAAAACATCCTATAGAAAATATGAATGTAAAAGAGAGTACTCATTTAAGTCGGGCACTGTATATATATAGATATATATGCTTCTCCATAAAGAATAGATGTGATTTTCCACCTTAGAAGGCAACATCATGTTACTGCGTACCCTGCAACACTGAAACCTATGATGTCTTCAATTGCAGTCTAAGTAGGACAGATCATTAGGAGCCGATTTAAATACATAAATGAGGGCTCAGTTGATGTTTTAAAACCCCTAGTTGAAGTCGAAGGCAGATTTACTGGTTCCAGCAGCATTTGTTGAGTTTGTAGCAGTTCTTCCTCATTCACACGTCGCCTCAAAATCTCTCTGTGAACGAACGCTGTGCCTCTTTGCCTGTGGTAACCCGGGCAACCCAGACACTAAAAATAGAGTCGGCCGCTCCGGCTTCAGTCATTCCCACAGAGCTTCATGATTCCAGCGGTTTAAGGCAAACACACTATGCCGGTTATGTTTTGTTTTCTTCATACACCTGTCAATTTTTATATTTTTAGGGTTTTTCAAAGTGGACTGATAAGAAAACATCCAATACACACTTCACTTTCACAAGTGGTCATACATTTAGCCAAAAATCTGAACTTCACTGATGCAGTCTATTCAAATAGAAAAGATTAGGTTTGTGGTAATACTGAACAATCTGACACTATTTGGCAACTCTTCCTATTACATTTTAAAAATGAAAATAATAATTAAAAGTTTTAGGAGCAACAAAAAATAACTTGACTTCTAGTTAATCATTTGGTATCAGAAGTGGCCTATATGAAAGACAAAGGCCTTTTAATGATTGAATCAGGACAGTAAGGTCTGACTTTACTTAGACAAAAGTAACAGAAATAATGTACAGTATAGAATATAAAGTCATAGTGCAGTGGAAACAGAATGAATATTGTGTATGACACCCATGAGCTTGGAGGACTGCATCCATACATCTCTGCAATGACTCAAATCACTTATTAATAAAGTCATCTGGGATTGCAAAGAAAGCGGTCTTGCAGGACTCCCAGAGTTCATCAAGATTCTTTGGATTCATCTTCAATTCATCTCCTTCATCTTACCCCAGACATGCTCAATAATTTTCATGTCTGGTGACTGGGCTGGCCAATCCTGGAGCACTTTTGCTTTCAGGAGCTTTGATGTGGAGGCTGAAGTATGAGGAGGAGCGCTATCCTGCTGAGGAATTTGCCCTCTCCTGTGGCTTGTAATGTAATCGGCAGCACAAATGTCTTGATACCTCAGGCTGTTGATGTTGCCATCCACTCTTAGGATCTCTCGCACACCCCCATACTGAATGTAACCCCAAATCCCCAGACTTGTCTGATTACTGTGAGGATCTTGGTTCCATGCGGGTTCCAATAGGTCTTCTGCAGTATTTGTGATGATTGAGATGCAGTTCAACAGATGATTCATCGGAAAAATCTACCTTCTGCCACTTTTCCAAATGATCAACTAGAAGTCAAGTTATTATTTGTTGCTCTTACAACTGGGATCGACGACAAGATTTTTTTGTCAGGTGGTGTATAGCTGACCTATTATCCTTGCCCCTGGCTTAGGTATAACTGGAGAACACAGAGAAGATATGCATATGATCGCATATGTATGAGTGGATGTCAATGTATATATTGATATTAATCATGAACACATATTAATCTACAATGTATTCATGATATAAGGTGTCTTATATATCATGAAATTGGATTTTTGTCATATCGCCCAGCCATACTTCTACCTCAATTCTTAATGAAATCAATCAACTCTGAAAATGTGGTGCTAACTATTAATAAAATGTCTTGCTTTTAAACATGAGACTCATAACACAAAAATAAATCGCTCCTTGAGATAACACAGCTGTCACAGATATATAAAGCCAGCAACCAGCTAGTAGGTGCTGATATTTAATGTGTGTTTGTGTGTGTGTGTGTGTGTGTGTGTGTGTGTGTGTGTGTGTGTGTCATATATATATCCGTAAGTGAAGTGAACCAGCTGTTTGAATGACTCACTTGTGGAGCACGGCAATCTCGTTTTCAATGCTGTTCTCCTTTCCCTCCAGAGCTTTTTTGGCTATGCACTTTACGGCCACCAGTTTCCTCGTCCTCTTTTCTTCCGCGAGCATCACCTCAGAAAAAGCCCCTCTGGAACACAAGATACAGCACAATCAGACATAAATCACTAAACTCATCGAAATCAGCAAAAAAGCATTTATTTTTATAACATATCGAAGTATTTAAATGAACAATAGGTCATCTAGTACTTGATGTGTATGTTAGTTAATATTTGAAAGTGTTTATTCTAGGGCAACACGGTGGCTCAGTGGTTCAAGTCCCAGCTGGGCCAGTTGGCATTTCTGTGTGGAGTTTGCATGTTCTCGTGTTGATGTGTGTTTCCTCCGGGTGCTCCGGTTTCCCCCACAGTCCAAAGACATGCGCTATAGGTGAATTGAATAAACTAAATTGGCCATAGTGTATGTGTGAATGAGAGTGTATAGGTGTTTTCCAGTACTAGGTTGCGGCTGGAAGGTCATCCGCAGTGTAAAACATATGCTGGAACAGTTGGTGGTTCATTCCACTGTGGCGAACTCTGAAATTGAGACTAAGCTGAAGAAAAATGAATGAATGAATGAAGTGTTTATTCTGTTAACGTGTTACAATGTGTTTTACGTGTTTTAAAGTTTAAATCTAATCTAAATCCAATTTTGCTCTTGTGTTTAGAATGAAATTAAATGGAAAATTCAGTTTCTCCGCAGAAGACGAATTTGTTAAGTCCCAAAAAGGCGCGTGTCTGTGTGTCTGCAGTGCACGTGAGACTGTCTGTGGGTGTGTTGACAGGTTTCGCACACAGAACGAAATGGGTAAATGAGACAAGATTTTCCACTACTTAATCGATCGCGGATGTTTGGTTATATTGGAGGGAAACAAAAAGTGTTAAAGAATGACACTAATATAAAAAAAAAAAAATATATATATATATATATATATATATATATATATATATATATGGGACTCACGATGGCGCAGTGGATAGCACGTTCACCTCACAGCAAGAAGGTCGCTGGTTCGAGCCTCGGCTGGGTCAGTTGGCGTTTCTGTGTGGAGTTTGCATGTTCTCCCTGTGTTGGCGTGGGTTTCCTCCGGGTGCTCCGGTTTCCCCCACAAGTCCAAAGACATGCGGTACAGGTGAATTGGGTAAGCTAAATTGTCCGTAGTGTATGAGTGTTAATGAGTGTGTGTGGATGTTTCCCAGTGATGGGTTGCAGGTGGAAGGGCATCCGCTGCGTAAAACATATGCTGGATAAGTTGGCGGTTCATTCCGCTGTGACGACCCCAGATTAATAAAGGGACTAAGCCGAAATGAAAATGAATATATATATATACACATGTGTGTCACTAAATATACTTGGGCGGCTGTTAATATACCTGGGCAGCCCGCCCAAGTAAAGTCTATGTGTGGGAAGTACTGTTTAGTAATGTGTATATAAATTACCCCTGAACTACTTTAACCCTTGTAGTTACATTATATAACTGAGGAAGCATAAGTAAACAAGTAATAAGTGTGTGTGTCTGTGTGTGTGTCTGTGTGTGTGCGTGCGTGCGTAAAACATAAAAGTATGAAAAATATGACTAAAACTCAATCTAAACATACAATTAATCTATGCTAATTCAAAATATCCGTAACTTCTATAAACGTATAGGAATTGTACGAAAAAATAAAAGTAGTTATGTCAGTAGGAGTTGGCAGCCATTAAAACATTAACAGCAAATACCTTTCACACAATGAGTACAATTGTTGGCATGCATAACCTTCTGCTTGGAAAGCTCTGCTGTTATTTTACCACTGACATGACTGACACATCCTTCCAGTGAAAGTCAAAGACGGGTTTAATGCTGACATGTTCACAGGCAAGCTTGTCTCAACAAGACCTAACCAGACAACATCATACAACGACAATAAAAGCTCTCCCATGAAATGTTGAGTTCTCATCTAAAGCAGCGTTCAATGATGAAGAATATTCAGCTACAATTATTTTGCTGCTTGTTCAAACTACTTATGTAAAATGAGCAAAAACAACACAATTCTTGGGATGTTTTGGGACAACTTAATTGTTTTATGTTCAGTCAACTTAAATTTGCTAAGTTAACTTAATCG
This sequence comes from Danio choprae, assembly GCA_903798125.1. Classification (NCBI taxonomy): domain Eukaryota; kingdom Metazoa; phylum Chordata; class Actinopteri; order Cypriniformes; family Danionidae; genus Danio; species Danio choprae. The sequence goes on from CAIGQW010044629.1 coordinate 8,952, forward strand.
GTTTGTGTTGGGACAACCTGAATGAATTAAGTGAGTCCTGCATTTTTTACAATGCTGGGTTCCAAACAATTCCTTCTTGTTGTCCCAACACAAACCGATTCAGTTAACTCAATCATTTCTACAAAATATGGATAATGTTTGTAGCAATTTTTTTATAAAAAAATTAAATAAGAAAAAGGTAAATGACAGGAATAAACTCTGGTAACTATATATTCCGGTGGGCTTTAATAGGTAAATAAATTCAAATGTGTTATCAATGGTGCCGTATGCAAGTTTGACACCCAGTGGTTGAACTTGGTATTGCATTCCTGGATCAAATCAAATGCAAGCGCAGGTTGCCAGATTGACGACCAAAAGGAGAAAGTCTGACGATCGAGCCTAAAGGCTGATTTAAAATGTGTTCTAAATAAAAGCAACGGCACGCACATATTAAAAGAAGTTTTTGTCCTAACCAACTCCTCGAATGGATATATTAGAAACAGCTTCTATTTCTTGCAGCTGAACAACAGAAAACTGACAATGATCACCTCAGGTACACCTCATGTGCTTTATTCAGTGCTAAAGGCTAACAATGAGTTTGAATGTTATTTTACATGACATTTATTGCCATACTACTGAAAGCAGCAGCAGAAAATAAAATAAACCATTTGAAATGGAACTTCAGTGCAAGCCAACACATATCAGTGATTCAGCATCTACATTTAATAATGTTAAAGAGGTTTAATATGTATTAATTAGATTATAAACCTACCATTTCATTAGAGTGCAGTGAGTGCACTATTCTGTGCTTCTGAATGGCTGTATTTAAATTTCTGTCGTGTTTCGTCTAGTGCAGACAGCCAAATTGCTTATCACTGCAAATCTCATCACATAGCCTGTTGTTAATACACAGGGTTACAATGTAACCTGCTCAGCTAATGTTTACATTCATAATATTTATATTATTTGCTAATTAATAACCTCATGTGAAGCTCTGAATCTGCGTCTCATTTTAGAGGCTGCTACTGTCCACCGGAGGTCATATTTCGGTCATGGACGCATGCTTTGAGAGCCTTCCGAATGAATGAATGAAATACGCTGTTTTCCATCAAGGCAACCCGGGGTGCTGAAATATAATTGGCTAAACTGGCAGTGGGCGGGTTAAATGACCAAAACAAAGACAGCCGATCCGGCACGGAACGCACATTTTCAAAGCAGAGTATCTGACTTCAGCATTGTTTTTCAGATAAACAAGAATGTTCATTTAGCATGTTTCTGAAATATCTGCACACATATTGTGGTACTTTTATGCTTTAGAAAAGTCAAAAACGTACATACAGCGCCTTTAATAAAAGTTATTTTCGGTCTCAGCTCTCAGAGATTTCAATACATCACTACAAACAATACAATTTCAACCCAAATATATTTGGAAAAATATAAAATAAAATATTTTGAAAAGAGCAAAATTATAAAATAATTATCCAATTTTGTTGAAATTTTGTAGTTTGTAATTTTTTTTCTAATATTTCGCATTAATTTAAATGTTTAGTGACTAAAATATGATTTTTTTGGCAGTCTGCCACTTCACCACTCGTCCTGATCTCCTTTTTTTCAGCTTACGTACTGTCTACCTTGTCATTTTTTGTTTTGGCCGTAGCCTCGTCCATTTTGCAATATACAACAGTAAATTAACACATTAACATTCATAATACACCAGAAACACAAATGATCTATCAAGCTTATGACTTTCATTCATTTTCCTTCGGCTTAGTCTGATTTATCAAAGGTCGCCACAGTGGAATGAACCACCAACTATTCCAGCATATGTTTTAGGCAGCGGATGCCCTTACAGTCACAACCCAGTACTGGGAAACACACATACACTCTCGCATTCACACGCTCATACACAGTTCATCCAATTCACCTATAATGTCTTTAGATAGCGCATGTCTTTAGACTGTGGGGAAACCGGAGCACCCGGAGGAAACCTACACCAACACGGGGAGAACATGAGGACTCGAACCAGCGACCTTCTTGCTGTGAGGCGACAGTGCTAACCATTGAGCCACCGTGCTGCCTGAAACTTTTTTGTTGTTGATGTTTTTCGCACTCCTGATTTATTAATATTATTTGTAGAATGCTCTGTTTTAGACACCAAAGATTACATTTGAGTAAAGTACCTCAGGGTTTACAAGGAATTAGCTAGTGTGATCATTAGAGATATCGTCTATAGATATTTGTGTTTAGCATTAGCGTCTGCAGGCTAAGCTCCGGGCTGGACCGTCGGCCAGGTTTAAGGTCGCAGCTCCTGTTTTGGAAACAGAAATAACCCGAGGGATCAATCAGAGCTGCTGTTTGTGTGTGTGACCCTGATCGACCACACTCTGAGTGCTCATCCACTGTGAGGCTTCTCTGAATCGCACGTCTAATGGACCCCTTCACATCGTCTGCGTGCCACAGACATACAGCAACAGTAGTGCAATGACCTGAGGCAACAGGATAGATGTATATGGGTATAGTTGACAAACTGGCAGTAAAATATATCTTTTTTTAAACATTTTTGAAGAAAAAAGGTCTGATGTTTGATACACTTACTCAATTCTTTCACGGTTTTTACTGAACTGTACCTTAAACATCCTATGGTGTAACTAGGATTGTCAAAAGTATCGATTCGGTACCAATACAGCTAATTGGCCATTGTGTTCATGTGCTCAACAGAAATGGCTGATTGGCTGTGAATGTCATCAGGTCACCATTCTTCACCGCTGTTCACCGAGCGCCAACACAGATACACGGGCACTGGGGAAACTAAAATTAAATTAAATTAAATTAAATTAAGCTCTGGTTTCCCCCACAAGTCCAAAGACATGTGGTACAGGTGAATTGGGTAAGCTAAAATTGTCCGTAGTGTATGAGTGTGTATAGAGGTTTCCCAGTGATGGGTTGCAGCTGGAAGGGCATCCGCTGTGTAAAACATATGCTGGATAAGTTGGCGGTTCATTCCGCTGTGGCGACCCCAGATTAATAAAGGAACTAAGCCGAAGAGAAAATGAATGAATGAATAAATTAAATTAAATTAAATTAAATGAAAATTTTATTAAAAATAAAATTAAATAAAAAAATAATAAAAAATTCAATTCAATTCAATAAAAAAATTAATAAAAAATATAAATAAAATAACAAAACAAAATTAAATTAGATAAAAAAATGTATTAAATAAAATTAAATAAAACATTTAAATAAAAAATTTAATTAAATAAAAAATTTAATAAATAAATAAATAAATAAAAATATCTCAAGTGTTGCACATTTTTAAACATAATAGTTTTAATAACTAATTTCTAATAAGCAAATTTCTTTTGTCTTTGCTATGATGACAGTACATAATATTTTACTAGTTGTTTTGCAAGATACTAGTATTCAGCTTAAAGTGATATTTGAAAGCTTAACTAGATTACTATGTTAACTACTAGGCAAATTAAGATAATTAGGCAAATTATTGAATAACGAGGTTTATTTCTGTAGTCAAAAAAAAATATAAAAATCTAAATGCAGCTAATAATATTGACCTAAAAATTGTTATTCCAGCCAAACTAAAAAAATAAGACTTTCTAACTACTGTGAAAATGTCCTTGCTCTGTTAAGCATAATTTTAAAAATATTTTTTAAAGAATCAAAATTTCACATGAGGGCGAATAACTTTGCCTTCAACTGTATAGATTTGTAATAAATATAAATACAGTGCTATAACTGGTTGTTCATTTGTTGATTATATTGACCGCTTTCTCTTTAGGTATCGAATCAGGCATTTAAATATATCTATTGACCTCTGGTTCATTAGTAAACGTAGTTAGGAATCAATGTATGTCACCGGCAAACCTCTGCCGAGTGTCTGTTTATGCAGGAAATCCCTACTCGAAGTGTACTGTAAATAATTTATTCCCCCTAAAAATGCAGCAAGGAACCATTCACCAATACGGAATGTCCCGGATCAGCCTTCCTCTTCCCAATCCCATAACGTTACACTGTAAAATACACAACTCTGTCCTCAGATCAGCTGATTTAAGGACTCCGGAGATTAATAACGCAGCTAAACTGAGATTTATGGCATCTGTGCAGAGACGCTGGGCCGTTTGACTTGATTCACACCGTTGGGTCTGAGTTTGGCCTCCAGCACATAAGCTGCACCTGCTTTTTGTTTATTTTAGGGAACGTTACGTAAGGCAATCAGCTGAAACGGAGCTTCTGTGTCGAGCGTGTGGGACAGAATTTAGGGTAAGCGCTGCCTCGGGAAGCAAGATGTCACGCGGCGTCGGTCTCTTGAGAGATGAATTATTAAATTGTTTGCGGTATCTAATTAGATTGGATTAATAGTTTTATAAAGAATGTCACACCCCTGTGCAGTTTGTTTGCCTCGGTGCTCTTGTTTAAAACCCGTGGCTTTGGTTCACCTAAAAATGAACTCGGATGAAGATTTCTTTATAATAAAGGCTACAAATAAAATCAATAAAGACTCCAGTGTGCTTTAGGTCAAAATGGAGAACTAACTGTTAGATGTTATTTTAAACAAAGGTTATGACATAATTATCTGCATATGCTTGAAAACTGCATTACTACACTTACACTAGCTAAACTACACACTACACACAGTGTTCGTCCGTGTCTTCCTTTGTTTTCGTCATGTGATTTCTTTGTATTGTCTTTCCCGCCACCATCAGTGTCAATCTGTTTCACCTGTGTTCATCCCTTGTGTCTCATTAGCTTAATCATCCCTTCATCTATTTATACCCTTTCGTCTATGTCCTTCGTGGTCCGGTATTTTGATTCGTATGGTTGTGTCGTCCTTGTCCCGTCTGCATGTTACCAGTAAGTGTATATCAATAAATCCGTTTTGTCATTATATCCGTGTACCGTCTCCTCATGTCATCGTCTACCTGCCACCAGATGTTACAGTGAGGGATTGCTAAAATCACCTTACTACGCATCAGGAAGACCAGTCCTTTCTCACCATTTCATTTCTCACCACTTGTGGTCACAACTAAATGTTTTGATGCAGCAATTGTGAGTAAATGTCCTGTCCCGATTGCAGAAATTTCATTCAATTCATCTTTATTTCTCTAGCGCTTTTACAATGCAGATTGTGTCAAAGCAGCTTAACATAGAAGTTCTAGTAAACTGAAACTGAAACTCAGTCCAGTTATCAGAGTTGAAGTTCAGTTCAGTTCAGTGTGGTTTAATTTTCACGGCTGAAAGTCCAAACACTGAAGAGCAAATCCATCGATGCGCAGCTCCACAAGTCCCAAACGAAGCAAGCCAGAGGCGGGGAACAAAACTTCACCAATTGTGAAGGAAAAAACCTCGAGAGAGACCAGGCTCAGTTGGGCATGACCATTTCTCCTCTGGCCAAACTTCCAAAATAATGGAAAAAAAAAAAGGGCAAACATGTTTTTTTTTCTTAATGACATGCACAGATGAATGGTTCACCACAAAACTGGCAATGCGAGCTAACAGCATCAATATGGTTGGTTTTGATTTACTTGCACTTTAACGTTTTTTTCAAACCCTTTCCGTGAAGACGTTTCTGGAGAGTGAGATTTGAGAGTCATGACTGGAAGTTTCTCTCCCCCTGCGGTGCTCCTGACCTCTGTCCTTTCAGGGAAACCACCGTTTCTCCAGCGGACAAACCCAGCAGAAGCCACAACAAAAAGCCAACAGAGTTTTAAATGGAGCATGAGAAATAGACATACAGGGAAGTAGAAAATGGTAATGGGAAAGCATCCTTCATAATGGAGAGAAAAAAAACATGAATGATAGAGAATATGGCCACTTTAAACATCCTCCTAATGATTTCGATGACTCTTCCTAATAGCAAGCGGAAACATTATTCAATTCAAACATGCATTGTGACAGGATTGGATAATAATGAATTAAGATGCTTGTCAACAAAAAACGTGCTCATTTTAATAATACTGAAAAAAATGCTCATTTGAGTTAAAGGCTAAAAGCTCATATGACATTTCCGGCTGATGTTTGGTGTTAGTCAGACATTACAATGAGCCTCACACAGGTGAGTGGGCTGAACAAACCACCTGTAGAAAACCAACACAGGCTTATTCTAAAAATGTAGCCCTATAAACATTTCTGGAGAGCGCCAAATACGTCCCAGGAGCTACATTTTTTTGCAGTTTTAGTTATTCCGAATCCACCAGAGGCCACCGTGTACGCTTTTTGAGGCCTCAAATTTCTCTCGGGAGTGCCATTCGCGCCGTAAATCCACCAGAGACCGATGTCGACTGACTGACTGACTGACTGACTGACTGACTAAATGACTGACAGATCGACTGACCGGCTGATCCCCCCACCCAGCCCCTTCTCTAAACCCAACCAATAGTGTTTTCAAAAGCAATCCCGAAAAAAAAAAGCCCTCACCTGGTTTTTTCCACATTTTCTGATTTTACCACAATCTCACCCTGTTATTTACTTGTTTATTTTATTTTTTGGCTTCTTTTTGTCTTACTTGCTTTCTAGAACTGAACAAACTGGTAACAGCAGAAAAGCCGTCGATACGGAGGTAATCGGTCAGCTGGTAGGCGCGAAAATGAATGGCGTCATACCGCCCCGTAGCGTTCGTTTTAATGATAAAATGCAGCCATATGTACTTCTGGCTACATCATTCGCGATCCCCAGATATACATATAGGGGTACATTTTCAGAATAAGCCTGTGTTGCAGAAAACACACTCTTTCATCTCTCTATGCACCAGACACTTTCTTAAAATCACTTCATGGGCCCCATCATACACCCAGCGCAATAAGGCGCAAGACGTGTTTGGTGAATTTGTTGCTATTTTCAGACCAGCGCAACCCTAATTTTCACGTTTTGCACCCCGTTGTTTAAATAGCAAATTCATTTGCGCCACTTTGTGGACTCATGAGTGTGCTGGTCGAAAAAGGAGGTGTGTTAAGGCGCATTGTTGGTGCGTTGCTATTTAGAGGAAATGAAATAGACCGCACCGTTGACCATCTAAAAGCTGGTCTAAAATCATTAGTTATGCGCCTATGCGGGTCAAACTTACACATTGCTTAATACACACAGGATGTACAGAAATACACTAATATTTTTACATATGAAAACAAATTTAAGGATTAAAATCTTACAAAAATGATTATTTTCTACATAAATATAAAAACCACTGCCTCCATGCCTCATCTCGGGGAGCTTTTTCAGTTTATTCATGACCATTTCATTCATTCATTTTCATTTCGGCTTAGTCCCTTTATTAATCTGGGGTCGCCACAGCGGAATGAACCGCCAACTTATCCAGCATATGTTTTACACAGCGGATGCCCTTCCAGCTGCAACACATCTCTAGGAAATTAATGACAATTTGTATAATGTTATTAATATTAGCAGTATTATTAATTATATGAATATTTATATTTGTTTTAATAAAAAAAACAAGTGTAGATTTGTCCACCTGCCAGGTGTAGGAAACGTATGCGTCACTATATGTGGCATAAGAACAGGACGTGTGTTTGGATATAACTGTTTTTTAACCACACTTCATTATTATTGTTCATTTATTCCTTTGCTGGAAATTAGAACTGAATTTAGAAATAGTTTTGAAACAAATCTTTGTGCTTAACACACAAAATTACACATGTAGGCTAATGGATGTCTTCAGTGGAGTGAGTCTCCACCGTTTCCTTATCTACGAAAGTAAAGGAGTAAAGAGTAAAAGTAATGAGAAAGAGAAAGTAAAGAGGCTGAATGGAGGAGGCTGGTTCTTTATCCTCGCGCTGCAGATGGTCTGTTTAACTGTTTTCTCGCTAGTGAAGCGTTCAGTTTTTCCACTTACAAAGTTCCCCATGTAAATAGCAAATGCGCCATGGTGCGACACAACTGACTCTTAAAGGGAATGGGAGATGAGACTCCCAGACGAGATTGGTTTAATGCACGTTATGCTCAAAACACACCCATAACTCATTAAGAGAATAAGCACAACCCTGTTAGACCATGCGTTTTTTTCCATCCTTAAAATAGCAAAAGTGGATTCGGACACACCCTTAATGCTTTTGCGCCATGCACTTTAGACTTTGCGCCTAGATCGTTAAAATAGAGCCCCATGTCTCTAGAAAAAAAACATTGCGCATTTCTGGGTGTGCCTCACACAGGTGAGTGGGCTTGACAAACCACCTGTAGAAACACTCTTCTCTCAATATGCACCGGACACTTTACTTAAATTCCATCTTACAAGGTCTCAATGTTTACTTGTGAATGTACCACACAATCACATTGCCCTACTTACTTTTTCAACCTTAAATACCTCTTTTGCACAATATCTTACACAATAGTATTTCTGTTTTATGTAAAGTAGTTGTATAGTCTGTCTTAGGTTGTGTGTATAGTTAAACTATTTATACTGTATGCATAGTCAGTTATGTTTATGTGTAAAAATTGTTCTTACGTCCAGAGAGTGTTTATATTTGCGATTATGTCTATTAATATAGCACAGTGGTCCTGCGAGACACGAGAAAAGACACATTTCGTTCCACTTTATGTCCACACATGTAGCAGAATGACAATGAAGCTCAACTTGAGAGTTGCACAGCAGTGTTTTGGAGTCTATCTGTTCCCCTATTGACCCTCAGTCTGTCCGCTGTGTCATTAGGGAATCAGGAAGTCAGGCCTGTGTCGTAATCTCGTCCACCAGATGGCCGTCCTCTTGTGTCTCTGAGCAGACAGGAATGTGCTGCTCTGCTATCTAACATCCCACAATCCCCAGCACTGAACTTTTGCTCTTATAATCATACTTCTTGGGCTCATTTGCCTCAAAGCAGTCAGCACCCGTTTACTGACTCTTTAATCACCATACAACCACCCAACAATACCCTTTGCAACTGCACAGCAACACATTATTAATATTAAGAAAAGGGATGTGTTCAGATTGAGGCCTTGATTAAATCTCATAATTATTTATGGGTGTTTGGTTTAAAATAATATTTCTACAAAATAAAAGTGCTCAGTGAATTTAGGCATCACATTACATGATGGATATAAAAAATATGATGCAAGAAAATGTGAATAGAATTATTTGTTCGTTCGTTTGTTCATGTTTAACACACAACACTTCATTCCACTTTGTCCACACATGTAACCGAATGACAATAAATGTTCGTTCGTTTGTTTGTTCGTTTAATCATTCTTTCTTTCGAGACACAATTTATTCCACTTTTTGTCCACACAAGTAGACGAATGACATTAAATGTTTGTTCGTTCATTCAAGACGCAACCTTTCATTCCACTTTATGTCCACATATATAGCAGACTCACAATAAATGTTCGTACGTTCATTAAAGACAAAATATTTCGTTCCACTTTGTCCACACATATAGTGGAATGACAATAACTGATTGTTCGTTCAAGACACAACATTTCGTTCCATTTTAGTACTTCTGAACAGTTCTGGAGCAATTAAAAGTTTTAAGTGCAAGATTAACTAAAACAAGATTAACTGTATTTTGCTGATATATCAACTGTGTCTATACTAAAAGAAAACATACCCGTCACGATCGCCAGCAATCTATCATTTGCAGATTGCTGGAAAACTACACATCCACCACTTTAATGGACTACAACTCCCATCATGCACCTCACACACACACAGCAGTTCCTGATTTCCCCTGATTACACACACACAGCTGAAAGCTCATGATGGACTGATTACCAGGACTATAAAGACACCTAATTCACACACGCACGCACGCACGCACGCACGCACGCACGCACGCACGCACGCACGCACGCACGCACGCACGCACGCACGCACGCACGCACGCACGCACGCACGCACGCACGCACGCACGCACGCACGCACGCACGCACGCACGCACGCACTCACTCACTCACTCACTCACTCACTCACTCACTCACTCAC
>CAIGQW010044630.1:2728-14609 GCA_903798125.1 Danio choprae
CACACACACACACACACACACACACACACACACACACACACACACACACGTTTGTTTTTGTGTAAAGTGGGTACATTACATAGGTTTCCATTCATTTTATACTGTCCAAACCGTATATAGTATTGGCCTAACCCCACCCTACCCCTAAACCCACCATCACAGGAGACTGTGTACAGCTTTACTCTCTGAATAAACTCATTCTGTGTGGTTTAGAAGCTTCTGGAGTAATGAGGACGTCAGCAATGTCCTCATATTTCACCTCCTTTTTGTAATACCCGTGTCATACCCATGTCATTATACAGATTTGTGTCCTGACATATCACAAAAACACGTATGTACACACACACACACACACACACACAAAATTATTAAAATTGAGTGTAACAACAGTTTGTCAAACAATCTTGTCAGGCATATTTAGATTAAGATGCATTTGACAAATTAAAAGACCATTTAAGAATCATAGTTTTGCCTCAAAATACTGAATAATTGTCATCTCTAATCATTATTCTTTGCCACTATCCATCCATCCACTAGCTTTTTACACATTTTTAACAGAGAGAATTACATTATAGCATGACTACGCTGATATATTTTGATAAGCACAACACAAAATAATTATGTTGTTTTATTTTAACAAACACATCTTAATTTCATGCATATTTTGACATTTACGAGTACACAACATTAAATGCATTCATTAGCAACCTAAAATAAAGTGACATTGTTTATAAATCTCTGTGGAAAACAAAGATAGACCTACATTTTCTTTTTGCCCGGGCGTCGCCCAAACACCGCTTCCCGTTCCTCTTCCTCTTCTTCATTCTCAGTTTCCTCTTCTTCAGCATCGGATTTATCCTCATTTTCCTATTGAATTAAAAACAAATAGTTAATGGCACTAAAAGACGTAACAGTTACAGGTAAAAACAGCCACATTCTGCTATTGCACACTGAATGGTTCAGTTTGTATGTATATCATGTCTTTGTGTTTTCCTTATCACATTTATTTATATTTTACTGCTACAATGGTGCTGTGCATGCACCCTATACATATGTACAATTGCTGTGCATTTGTACGACACTTGAGGAACCTTGATGTTTGCAGTTCTTCTAGCTATGTGGCGCTTCTGTTAAAGCCACAAAGGGAAAACAAGTGTTGGGAAAGTTTGTTTGCTTGTTTCTGACTATTTGTTTTTCTGTTTTGTGCACATTTGTTTAATCCTATCAATAAAGTATTAAAGAAAACAGCAAAAAAAGTGTGTAATTTCTCATAGCACTGTACAATTTCAGAACAAAAAGGTTTTCAATAGTGCCAAGTCGAATAAAGTAGGAATATTTGCTCTGATTTCCTTGTATTTGTTATTACCTTTTCACTGAGGCTGTCTGCATCGGACAGCAGTCGGAACTCACAGTCTGCCTCTTCTTCCTCATCCTCCTCCTCCTCCTCCTCTTCTTGTTCTTCAATTATGTTCTTCTTTCTATTCATTAAATAATGAGAGTATAACACTATTAGCATTTAGAAACCTTTATAATACTTGTGGAACGACAACACTATTTATGCATCCTAATATACACATATCCTGCGTCTCAATTCACAGTCTTTCATCCAGAGAAATCTCCTCAGGTCTTTTGATAATTATCCATTCAGAAATTAATGTCCAGAAGAAGTTTACATTGTGTTGCAGATTAAATAAAACACGTAAAATGTGATTTCAATATTTTCCAGTTGGCTAGATATTAATTAATAGTCATTCAAGCAACTTTACCGATGTCTCTCTACTTGATGGTTGGTCTCGCGTGTCCGCCATGTTTGTAGTTTGTTTACACTTTGTAGTTCTAATTGAACTCGGATCCAACGAGCAATGTATTGTGGGTAATATTAGCAGTGAGTACAGACGCTTCTACACTTTGAATTTCTACCAGAACTAATAGAGCATCCGGGAACCTTAGGCATACTCTTTTCAACATACTACGGTTTGGGACATACTAGATCTATTCTCGTATACTATTTAGGATAGATAGTACGCGAATTGTGAAGCAGCAATACACTTACTTAACAAAATACTTTGTTAACATTTCAATTTGCACACAACATAGCTATACATACAATATTGTACATAGAAAATATCTGAGCCAGACCATACACGTGCGCTTAATGCAGAAGTATAAATCAGGCTTTACACAGTGGAAACTTCATGAAAACAAATTCCTCATACATGCACACAGACCCATCAATAAAGCTTGTTCTGATCCAACAAAATATTAATTTTAAAGGAATATATGTAGACTGTAACAATCCAGCAGTTATGAATTGCTACACTGACCAAATTACTCAAAGAATTATCAAAATCTTTTAAACAAAATGCTAATGGTCAAACCAGATTCAATTCATTATGCTAAGCTAAAAGTGACTTCGTCAGAACGAGAAATATGCTGAATGGACTAAAAAAAAGGTTCAAGGCAACTGTTTAACTCTTGGAGACTTGTAAAATGAGCCTTCTTCAAAAAAAGGTGGAGTGTTCCTTTAACTGATGGAGTACCTGTTTGTTTCAGACGTCTTTTCGAAGGCAGGACTGGAGACTGATCTCAGTGAAGAAGCAGCTAAAAAGAAGAAGTTAACAATTGTTATCAAATACTTAACAAGCTAAACCCACTTTCACCCTCAGCATAAACACTAAGCTTATGACCGTATCAGATTTTCTTATTGCAATTAAACTGCTGAAGCATTAATCACAATATACGATATTATGACACTATTTACCTGAGCTGCAAAAAATATTACTTTAACTGGTATAACCAAAAATACTCCGCATATTGCATTATCGAATACATGTTCAGAGTAAGCAAATACTTCAACCAAATTAAATTAGAATTATATAATAAAATGATATGATTATAAATAATTATAAAAGTACAAGCAACACTTTTCAATAGTCGCATTAGTAAACATTAGTTAATGCATTGAAATGTAGCGAGAGAAAAACACCTTAGTTATTAACTGCATTTAATAAAATGATTAGAAATGTTTTTTTATTATATCAAAAGATGATATAATGCATACGTAAATACATATAAATGTACACATGTTTTTTTTCCATCTAAATATTTAAGATCCTGATGACAGAGTCATAACAGTCTTGTGCAAAGGCTCCATAAACACCAAAAGCAAGACTTACATGGGCTTCCAGTGAACTTCCCGGAGCAGAGCGCCAGCAGCTGCTCCATATCCTCCTCTGATCCTCCACGACTCTCCGCTCTCAGCTCTTGTGCCTCCAAAGTGTTGTTTTTCTCCCTGGGATCAACAACAGCAGCAGCAGGCTCTCCAGGTTGTGTGGAAAAAGCTCCAGAGCACAACCCCAGCAGCTCATCCTCCGCCCCAGGCTGAGAGTCTCCAGGCTGGGTCTGCCCCGCGCCGAAACCCCCCGAGCAGAGCCCCAGCAGCTCACCCATATTAGCATCCATAGCGTTTTCATCCAGGCTGTCGAGTACGAGCTGGCGTTTGTGCGAGCGTGTGGGACCGCCGCGAGGACCCACGTTCAGGAACCCATCAGCGTCCAGTAGCTGTGATTGAGTGTCGTCCTCCAGGGAGAAGCGTCCCTGAGAGTCTCCGGCCGGAGGGAGAGCAGATTCACTGGGGGACGACGGAGCGTAGAGGTCCTGGGAATCCTCCACAGGCAGAGACAGGGACGGCTCTGACATCTTACCAGAGCTCTGCAGGAGGAGATGATGATGATGAGGATTAATGTTTATTAATATTTGGAGTGTGTTAAACTACATACTCTATTGAGCTTATTCTTCAATGCAGAAGTGCGCTTGTTTTGGAACTTCTCATTCACTTTCCTATGGGAGAAATGACTAAGAATAATAAACGGTAGAAAACTACTTGCTCTACAAACAAGTGTGTTTATGACTATACATACAAAGTAGAAAATATAATAAGAAAAGATCAGTTTGCAACATGAAGCAGCAGAACGAGCTGTCTGTAATGTCTAGAAATCAATGGAAGTGAATGAGACCGGAAGTCTCCAGCCAAAAAGATCCTTTGCAATAGTTTGTCAACCAAATACAGCCCCTAAAGTGTGAGAACTAAACATTTCACTGCATTTTTATTCATAAATAACTGAACAAAAAGTACTTTAAACAACTAATGGTGCTTCATGCATAGACAAGTCAAAAACTACCCAGATGTCAAACATTGTTAATGGTTATTCGCCTTTAAAAAATATTAAATTATAATTATTATTGATGAATTGAACTAGTTTATGGTGTTTGTGTATGTTTATATGTATCCATATTGTTTTATTTTGTTATTTTCTGCCAGACCTAAGATGAATCTAATAAAGAAAAATTAAAAACTAATACAAAATTATAGAAAGCATCATGTTAAAATATGAACATTTTAAAAACACACTCATTTAATTATTTCTCCATAATGGTTTATTATGAGGGTCTCAAAGCATTTGCATTCCCTCAAGACATTCCCTTGTCAAGCTCTAATTTTTTTTAAATGGTTCAACATTTGTTTAGCTATTATTATGCATTTCTTAGTGGTCATCATGCATGCATGCATGCATTAAAGTTGCTGATGCATGAGAGAAGCAGAAGTGCGTCACCTTTGAGGCTGAGCCCAGAAAGCTGGATCTGAAGAGGCAGGGAGACGGAGAGCGGAAAGCACTGCTGGACAGGCCTCGACCTGCAGCTCTGTTCACCGGCTGATACGAGGTGATCATGGAGCCCATCAGCTCAAAACTACTGTTATGACTGCTGTCCTTAGCCAATGAAAGCGCGTCGTCCTCCTCTGTGAACACAATCACATTTCACTGACTTTTAGATTAACATTACAATAATGTCAAAAACCTTTTTCTGGCAAAGACTTCACTTCACCAAAAGAGTTTTGGGTCACACTTTACAATAGGTTTTTATTAGTTAATAATAATTTACTAACATGAACTTATAATGAATAATACTTGTATGGCATTTATTAATTATAAGTAAACATTTACTAATGCATTATTATCATCATCAAAATTCATGTTTGTTAACAATAATGCACTGTGAGTTAACATTAACTAACAATGAACAACTTTATTTCCATTAACTAACATAAACTAATACTGTAATAAATAATTATAAGTGCAGTAATCAAAAGCTAAATTTAAAAACAAACAAAAATGAATAAATTCCCTGACTGAAATAGACTTTCCATGATTTAAAGGATTATTTCACTAGCAGAAAAACCCCCATCAGATAATCCACTTTTCCCTTTGTCATCAAACATGTTCATTTCTTTCTTTGTTTTTAAAGAAATTAGGGTTTGTGAGGAAATTATGGTGGACGTCTACAGTGCTCAGTGGCTTGCACTTCTGAATTGCAGTTTCTGTGCAGCTCTCATAGAATCTAAATGTAATTAGTAATTTACTACACATATACACTTACTAATACACACACACACACATTTATACAAGTGTATAGTTATATAATTTATAAAACATAAAAGCAGGGGCGTCAAACTCAGTTCCTGGAGGCCCGCAGCCCTGCACAGTTTAGTTACTTCAATATACTTTCCTGGAGGTTTCAAACAAGCCTGAAGTACTCAATTAGTTTGATCATTTATTTATTACATTTCCTTCCACTTAGTCCTTTTATTCATCAGGGGTCACCACAGCGGAATGAACCGCCAACTTATCCAGCATGTTTTACACAGAGGATGCCCTTCCAGCTGCAACCCAGTACTGGGAAACACCCATACACACTCATACACTACGGCCAATTTAATCAATTCCCCTATAGCGCATGTGTTTGGACTGTGGGGGAAGCCGGAGCACCCAGACAACCCACACCAACACGGGGGAGAACATGCAAACTCCACACAAAAACGCCATCTGGCCCAGCTCGAACCAGGGGCCTTCTTGCGGTGAGGCCACAGTGCTAACCACTGAGACACCGTGCTGCCATTAGTTTGATCAGGTGTGTTTAATTAGGTTTAAAGCTAAACTGTGCAGAGCTGTGGCCCTCCAGGAACTGAGTTTGACACCTGTGGCTTAAAGCATGGGTGAAAATGATGGATTGTTTCTCATTTAGAGTCTTTGAAGCTGCACAGAAACTGCAATCGGAGGTTTAAACCACTGAGCACCATAGACTTCCACCATAAGGAGACAAATCTCACCCATTTTATTGTCAGCTTCATGGCCAGCTGCTCCTAATCTTCTCACACCATCCCTGGACAGAAAGAGACGTTCAGTCAGTGTGCACTACAGAGAATGTGCTGTAGACTAATGAGACTATGAACACACCCTGTGCGGGAACAGGAGCTTCCAGCAAACAGCATCAGTGTGCCGTCAGTGTCTGCTGGCGTCGGAGACGGACTTTTGAAGCCTGGAGACGGGCAGGTTTTCACGGAAACTTCATCTTCTGCTTCCTCTTTGTCCATCGCTTCCTCTTCCTCATCATCACCATTACCATCTCCCAGCAATTCATCAACACCCTGAAAGGATTTGGAATTAAGTTTAAAAACAGTTCAGAGAAGTAACATGAAGACTAGGGTTGGGTATGGTTTGGGGTTATTTCGATACTGGTGATAAATCGATAATTTTACAATGGTACCGGTGCCAAAACGGTGCCTGAACTGATACTTTGAGCCACAAAATTATGGTGGATGACTCTAGAAAAAAATAATTAACCAAAAAAAAATATTTTAATCATTTTAATTAAACAACTAATGTAATTAACATTACATTAGCTCACTACTAACCTGCGGCTGTCATTAAAATCAGGGAACATTTTTTCTAGGGTTGGGCCACTGATCTCTATATTGATCAGTGATTAGGGCTTACGTTTACATGGACATCAGTAATCTAATTATTTGCCTTAATCTGAATAAGGCAATAATATGATTGAAGGTGTTTACATGAGTTGCTTTTTGAATGCTCCTTTCATGATCCTGTTTTACATTTAACAAATAATCAGCTGATCTCAATACCTCTTCATCCTCTGACTCGGTCATCTCTTCTTCCTCCTCTTCCTCACAGTCTTCATTATCAAGGCGATGAAGAGCAGCTCTTCTCTCTCGCTCCTCTTTTCTGCGGATGGCCATGGCTTGCTGCAAACGAGACTTCAACAGCACCAGTTTCTCACCTACAAAAGACAGAGAATAATGAACACACACATTCAAACAGCTCACAATAATAGGGAAATAATAATATTTTTTAACAATCATTGAGTTTACTTTCATTGTAATGTTATAAAATGGCTTAATTGATGATATTATTATTATTATAAAAGTCTTGTATGCAATTGTAAACAGAGCTTGGTAAATTTGACCTTTAAATGAGAGATACCACGGTCTTGAGGGATTTATTTTTTTTCTTATAATTATATAATCTATTTTTAATAATCTATTTTTCATAGTGGGGGTGAAAATCTATTTAAAATTGTAAATATGTAAATACTTGTTTGTGGAATAAACAAATAAATAAATCTGGGATATCTTAAAAAGGTCATATCCATATCACCCAGCCCTAGTAGGCAATTCTGCTGCATCTAAAAACATGCTGAACGTTAACTACAACCGGCTTTACTGACAAAATGCACATAAAAAACAATATATAAATCACCTAACATTTATTAATTATTATATGCATGCATTTTTATCATCTTAGTGCTGCCACATACTGACTTCCATTGTAAGGATCCCAAAGAACAACAATGAGCTAAAAATATAATAAATAAATATAAATAAAAAGTGACCTACATCTCGAAAGGCCTGAGGGTATGATAACCTTGGATAAACAGTTTGCCGGTATTGTGATTTCTTTACAACTTGAAAAGGCATCTTTGGAGATCTTTCTTTTCTGTGTATATATAGTAAACCACTGCACTGTTCAGCCCTATAACATGCTTGGATGCTGGTGCATAAGCGATTTGTATATCAAAATGTTTGCTGTATTGTGGGCTGACCAGTCTTTGACAACACTTTAATTTATTTATTTTTTTACATATACTACAGGAAAGAATAACATTTTAAACCTGTTAATTTTCCAAATCGTGGTAAACCTTGAAACCCGTTATGGTCCCATACATTTCCCTGACAGGACATTTTCATTTTTGGCTGAACTATTAAAATGCATTGCATTAAATGTAGTGATTGTACCTGGTTTGACATTGGCCGGCTCGTCCTCTCCCTCATTGACTGTGATCGTGATGGATTCAGAGTGCAGTTCCTCCTGTCCTGATGACGTGGTGTCTTTCCTCACCACATTAAGCTGTAATGTGCGCTCGCGTTTAGAACGAGGCGCAGGCTGGACGTGCTTCATGAAGCGTTCCTGTAGTGCTTTCAGAGCTGTAACAGACACACAATCAACCAATCAATCATCAATTGTGTATGTGCAAAAAAATAAATAAATAAAACATATTCAAATTTCTCACACTTAGCCAATGTGCCTGAAATTTCACTGACTAAAAAGCTGAATTTCCATGGCCTATAATGAAACAAAAAACGAGGCACTGACGTGCTTTGTGTAATACTAAAATTGTTTGAGCTTGAATATACATTTTCATGAATTTAATAACCATTATGAGAGCAACAATGGATAGTTTAACTCAGATTTTGAAAAGAAATGAAAGGTAACAAGAGTCTAACACTCAGTCCTAGCTAAACTTGACATTTTCTTGTGATGTTTGCATTAGTTAACAGGTACAGCTTAGCAACTGTGTTTGACTTAAAGGGACATTTTATCCAAAAATGAAAATTCTGACATCATTTACATGCTGTCCACATTCAAAACTTACTTTAACAAAAGACGATATTCTTCTTTATACTGATATAAAACCACATGAGCAAGAGTATATAAAGTAATTTAATTTTTAGATGAACTTTCCCTTTAGGTGACACTTGAATTCAGACACGATGCACGCACAGGTTGCCAGTTTGGCGACACCAATAGAAAGATCTGCTAACATTTAAGTTTGTAATATTTGTATTGCTTGCAAATGAAAAACCACCTCAAGTGGATTCTAACACTGAATCTTCATCTCTCTTTGGAGGCTGCTTCTGTTTGCATTTTTCCCCGCGCCCACATACGTTAAGGGAGCCTTCAATACTGAATTGGAATACAGTGTTTTCCACCAAAGCAACCCGGAGTGCTAACTGGATAAACTGGCAGTGCGCTGAGTTAGAGACCAAAACAAAGATAGACATCCTGAAACTGACTTTAGCATTGTTTTTCCAGATTAACAAGTATGTTCACCTTGCATGTTTTATAACTATCTGCAAACATATTATGGTATTTTTATACTTTAGAACAGTCAAGAACTCACATACAGCACCACTAGTGTATGTACTTGCATACACTAGCACCACAGTTGATGAGCGGGAAAGGAATAAAACAACAACAGACAGAACTATGTGGTTAAGAACGATATAAAAACATTACATTTCAATAGGTAAAAAAAAAAAGAAATCAATGTCTGGAAAAGACCTAATAGAGAGAGTTTTGACTTTATTGCCATGTCAGCTTCTCTGGCTATTTCATGGCCAAACCAGAACATTTTATACACTTTTCTATAATAATAAAAAGACATCAACAGCAATAAACAATACATAAATAACAAGAACAACATATAAGAAAAATCTAAAACAATATTTTGAAAAGACCTAATAATATTCCCTGTATGTAATGTCTTACCTTGGTTTTCCTGAGGTGCCACCAACTGGACAAAAGCCCCTTCATCTGCACACAACTTCACCACAGGAGGAGGATCTAGACCAAGCTCTCTCAGTCTGGCCAGTTTATCCTTCCGAGGTTTAAGCACCTGAGGTTCAGCGTGGGCCGCATCCACAAAGACCTGCTGCTCTTCTTGCTCTCGATATTTCTCGGTTTCCTGATGTTTCTCGGTTGTTTTCTCCTCAATGGGACCGTTCTTCTCTTCACCCTCAGGGTGATTGGGTTTGTCAGTGATTATTTCATCTTCTACCTGAGCTTCACCATCATTAGCGGGATCATCCTGGTGTGTGCTGGAGGCAGTGTCTGATGTGCTGGAGGTCTGGTTCTCCAGAGATGATTCTGGTGGAGGGTTTGTGTCCTGCTGGGGTGCTGTGGTTTGATCTGGAGGAGCAGAGGTCTCTAAAATACAAGCCTGGTACTTGGCAGACCTTGAGGACAGGTGAAAAAGATAATAACAATGAATTTCTTCATATGAACGCAAAAAGGGGGGAAAATCCATTAGTAATAGAGTTGATATTTCAAAGCCATACTTGAGCAAAGCCATCCCACGACCTTCTGGACGAGGTCTTCTCTTGAAGAACTGATCAATACTTTTGGGTTCAGACATGTGATACGGCAAATTGAGCAAGGACTCTGTGAATGTTTAAGAGAGAGCATTGTGAAAGAGAATCAGAAAGAAAGAGCTTTATTGTCAAGTGTGCTAGAACACAAGGAGTTTGTCTTAGTGATAGGAGCTCCCAATACAGACAGTACAAAATTTCAAACAGAGCAGACATAAATAGACAAATTAGGTAATTAAAGGTGGTTCAGGTAGTAAATGGCCTGGGGGGGAAAAAACTGTTCTTAGCACAGTGTTTCTCAACCATGTTCCTGGAGGACCACCAACTCTGCACATTTCCCATGTCTCCTTAACCAATCACACCTGATTCAGATCATCAGCTCATTAGCAGAGACTGAAAGACCTGTAATGAGTGTGGAGACATCCAAAACATGCAGTGTCCTCCAGAAACGTGGTTGAGAAACACTGATTTAGCAGACCCTTTTATCCAATATCACAATAAATATTTTTTTTAAGGATTTACAATAAGTTAATTATTCCTAAACATTTAGCATTGATTCTTTCAGACACCAAAATCACATGAGTCTTAAGACATTATTCTAATATTCCCATTTGTTGCTTAATAAACATTTAATAATATCATTAACAATGCTGAAAACATTTATGGTGCTTCATATTTGCATGAAAAGTGATCCTTATTTCCATATAATGTGGTAAATATAAAATAATAGAATTTTAACTTTAAGTTCTGGACGAATCAAACGTGTTCTTGCTGAATAAGTTCATTTGTTTCAACAAGAAGAAAAACAAATGGATAGAATTATCTTACTGACCCAAAGTTTTGAACAGTAGTGCAACATTTGACTGGTACAACTGCATTCATATAACATTTTACAAGGGCATATTAAAACTTATGTGCAAATCTGGTAAAACATTTTCAATCAATTAATTTCAACAGAAATCAAACATTAAAATCGCATGCAGATCAGATGTGACCACTGACTGACCTCGCACCAGCCTCTGACTCTCACTGTGAAGCTGCTTCATCGCCTCCTTGCTGGCTTTCGCTGCTTTCCTCTCCTAAAGACACCATTAGGGAAAAACAAATGAATGAATTAAAGCTGCAAGCAGCGATGAAAGGGACCTCGCACCCGGGCTCACGGCCGCCCGGTGGCCTCAGGATGACAGAGAACAGCGGACAATAATAATTTAAGCCGATATATATTAAAAAACTCGAGAAAATCACAGATTTATGCCAAACTTCCTTCTGTCAGCAGGTGGCGCTATGACTGAGACTCAATATTGGCATGTAGATGTGTTAAGGAGAGAAATCTCATCGAACCTGTGCATTTTCAGGCAGGTCAGATATTGTTTGGTTGAGTTATAAGTGCTTCCTCCTCCATGGCGAAGCATTGCACTTTCTCAGTCCGCCACGGACACGCCCCTCGGCGAAAACTCTAGATCTTAACAAGTTAACATCACAAAGGCCTTTGGACTAAACTAACGGAACATCGATTCGCTGTGATAAAATTTGTAGGAGGAGTTACCTACACTGTAAAACATGTCACTTCCTGTTGCCAGCAGGTGGCGCTATATCTGT
>CAIGQW010044630.1:14619-32722 GCA_903798125.1 Danio choprae
TCAAAATCCCCCAAGTTAGGGGCGGAATAATAATAATAATAATTAAAAACGGAGGAATTCCAATAGGGCCTACGCACCGTTCGGTGCTCGGTCCCTAATTAAAAACGGAGGAATTCCAATAGGGCCTACGCACCGTTCGGTGCTCGGTCCCTAATAAAAAACGGAGGAATTCCAATAGGGCCTACGCACCGTTCGGTGCTCGGTCCCTAATTAGTTACATCACACAATTAACATAATCAGTGAGAGAGAATCATCACATCAATAAATAATTCCACCTTGCGTTGTGGCTTGTTTTCTTGTTCCTCGTCTCCACTGAACTCAGACAGATGAGGCTGTAAATAATCAATTATAAAACTTAACCATCAGTAAAGCAGATTTGAGTAACCTGTTTAATTAAAGGAAAACTGAAATTCTGTGCTTAGTTTTTTGCAAGTTGTATAGCAATGAACATACAAGGGCAATTACTTCAAAATAAGTTTAAGGGTTTAAAATAATGTCTTTTTTTTCACTTTATTGTTTGTTGTTTCTTTTAAATGTATAAAGGTAGCGACCGATTTATGTAAAATTAGTAAAATTATTGCCCAGTTACACTCATGAATAAACTATTTTATTACTTAACTGAGTAAATTCACAATATACTAAATCTTGAAATCAACTTTGAGTCCAATTTTTATGAAAAGACTCATATAAGAGATTCGGTATTACTAGGCAAGCTTTTCTATCCTGCATGTAGACCGCTTCTGCGGAAGAATTGTGCTGAATGGACTTTTTTTTTTGCTTTGTTTTTTCTTTCTTTAAAGTCTGACTGCTGTATGGGGTTTGCTTGATTGTCTACTCTCAGAGTTTTGTTTTTCTGGTATGTTTAAAAAAAATATATATATATATACACGTTTGAGTTGCAGTTCTATCTTGGCACTTTGCTTTCACACAAAAAGTCGAATCACGCCAGATGTTTGCTTACTTTATACTTGGCCTTCTTTTTCACAGCCGATCGGATAGCATCCAGAGACTCTTCCTCTTCTTCATCCAGCTGATGTTCAGAGTCATCCTCTAACTGAGCATCAAACAGGTCAGAGTCTCCGAGCAGACAGCCGCTGTCATTCAGGGCTTTGACTGGGAGAGCCTCCTTTAAATGGGAAAGAGTGAATGGGAATTATTAGGGCTGTGCAGTTAAAGGGACAGTTCAGCCAAAAGTGAAAATTCGATCTTCGTTTACTCTCCTTTTACTTGTTCCAAACTCATTTGAATTTACATTTAGTCATTTGGCAGGCACTTTTTTCCAAAGTGACTTACAATTGAGGAGACATTCACAAAGAGGCAGTACACACAGGAATTATACAAAGGAACTGTCTGTGCTCAGAGAATTAGGCCCTGTTTACACTGTCAGGTCTTGATGTTCAATTCCGATTTGTTGCCTATATCTGATTTTTTTTTGCCTGGCCGTTTACACGTCCTTTTAATTGCGACCCATATCCGATTCATGCATTTACACTTACCATACAATTTACGACGTCGCGCATGCGTAAAGGGTTCTAGCAACAGGTTCTAGCATCTGCACCACACTAGCCACGATGGAAAAAATTGTCTTGCTTTTAGCTCTGCGAAATATGCGAAGTTCACCCAACTATAAAATGATTATGAGGTGGAGGAGGAGGGAAAGGGCCATCATCGCAGCTTGTGCTTATGGTTTATATATGGTGTCCTCCACCATTCAAAGAAATTTGTGGGTACGAGAGAGATCTCAGGCTGGTGTGAGCAAATTGTGCCGACTGACCAGTTTCCTCTGTTGTTGTTTAGCGTGTCGGCGTCTCCACACACGCTCTTCCTTCTATGTCATTCAACCACGGAGAAGTTTTTTTTCCATAATCGAGCTGCCCTAAAACTGATTAAAACATCACTCTTGAGTCACTCACTGCTGTTAAACATCCTAAACACCCACCTCAGTTTTTTCCTTCAGTCGTTTGGCCTGAGCAACGTTGCGCTTCTCTTTTTCTTTGCGTCTTTGTGACTTCTCTCTTTTTTTCTTTGCTTCTTTTGGCTTGACTTGAGCATCCTCCGCTTTTTCCTGCTCACTCTCACCGCTATCCATTGAGATGCGGGATACTCGTTTCCCTCGCTTCTTTATGACACTCTCAGTGGTCTTCGTCTCTTCATCGCTGGACTCTGACAGGACCAAAGCGTTCGTCATTCCTGCCTCTTCCTTCTCTCCGTCGCTGTCACTGTCCTGCAGTGCTTTTCGAGACCGTCCCTTCCGACTGACAGCAATATCATCATCTGAATCTGGAACACAAAGGTGGAATAATTCTAATAATAATTAGAAATATCTAATAATAATTCTAATAATAATAATTCTTGTCACATAATTAGGTTGTTATAAACTACAATTTTTGTTTCACAACTACAATCAGTTCAGTGTTACTTTTGACCTACCTCTGGTTATGTTTTGTTCATACATTTAAATTATCACTTAAAGCCACTTTTGCACTTGTTATTAATAGATTTTTAAATGCAATTTAAACACACTTTAAAAAATAATAATAATAATAATTATATTCGTGAATGTATATTAAAAAAACGTTTTGTTCTAACCCATTTATCCAGATCTTTGACATCGATAAATTTAGATTTGGACCTTTGGTATCATCTTACCTTGCTGGTCCTCAGTGCGCTTGTTGTTGTCAATCACAGGCTCCTCCATTGGTGAACCCACACCACTGTCTGAATCGCTCTCAGCTGCTCCTGCCTCAGCCACATCCACAGGCTAAAAAAAAGAGCATGCATGGGAAATGAGTACAATTATGCTGTACCATAAATATACACCTATCATAAACATACAGATCAGTTAAATATGATCAAATGTGCATTTCTGAAAACAGGAACATATTAAAAAGACAGTTGACCCAACAAATGTAAATTCTGTAATTATTTTCTCATCCTTCACTTGTTCCAAACCAGTTTAAGTGTCTTTCTTCTGTCTAACACAAAGGATGCTATAATAAATAATGTTATTTAAAAAAACTGCCATTGACTTCCATAGTATTTGTTTCTACTATGATCGTGAATGGCTATTTTTCCCAACATTCTTCAAAATATCTTGTTTTGTGTCTTGTACAAGCACTTAAGTGTGAGTAATTAGTAAGGAAATGTACATTAATGGGTGAACTGTCACTTTAATATTACATTGGGCACTTCATATCTATTACGAGTAACGTTACCACACTACAACATGAATTCAGACATACTGAACATACACACATACACATAGTTAATTGCTTATTTCTAGAGCACATACACACAAAATAATACCATATAATAAATATAAACTCAACAAATTCCAAATATGGCTATACAAAACCCCGTAAAACTCCTCGTTTGGCCTTTCTTGACAAAGAACAGGATGAATAGCTAACGTAAGCAGGCTAGCTAGCTAAACACAAATAACCAGTTAAATTAATTCAAAATCGATACCAGCTGCTGGTTAAACTCGTCGTAAACTTGTACTTGTCCACCACACGTAGTCATTTCTATGTATTCTGTAGATAATTTCTGATTATTGTGATGTGATATAACGTTACATTACCCGCTCTGAAAGGACTGAGGTCATCTTTGTGGATCGAGTCTTGAGTTTTTAATCAGCACAAAACCACATCAATCGTTCGAGACACGACGCGTAAAGTAAATAACGCAATCTTAATATTCAAAACCTCATTAAATTAAACTATTAATGCTATTTTTACAGTGCCAAACACGTACGCATCCATCTCCCGCCCGATGGTGCTAACTGAATTGAACGTCAGCCTTCGCGCGCTGAGCTCGAGCGCTTTTCTTTAACTGCCTACGTCATGCTTTTTGAGCTCCGCTATTAGTTGAACGGTAGTTATGCGCCCTTGCGCTGCGCTGATTGGATGGAACTGTCAGCGCTGGAACGCCAATACAGCATCCGATTGGTCAACGCTGACTGTAAATGGACAACAACAGAAAGGCAGGATATTTTCATATTAAAGGGAGAGTTCACCCAAATGTAATTTACTCCCTGTTTACTCCCCTTCAAGCGGTTCCAAACCTTCATGAATTTCTTTCTTCTATAGATCATAAATATGAGGAATTGGACGGATGTGACATTTGCTGTAAAACCTTAAAACATAAGTATACATGTTAACATTATATTAAAACATCTGCTTATATTTAACAAAACCACTAACCACAGAGCTATGAGATCAGATAATTATCAATCTGTAAACATTTGTTAGAGGAAAATAAACATGTGCTATGGATGAGCTTGCAGTATAAAATATAGTTTGTAAAAATAAAGCTAATCAAACGGATAAGAGTTAGCTCACTATAGAGCAAAAAACATTGATTTTATTTTATTTGTGCATTTATGAGGAAAAGGCTTCATCGTGGATCTGACATCTCTCTGTTATGGATGTGACAGATGTGAAATTGGCACTTGTGTGACTTTGGTATATCAAATATAATAGTTTGAAAACATTGACAGAAACATTTATGACATTTTTTTGACGTTAAGGTTGACTTATGCATAAATTGCTCATATTTCAAGAAATCTGAGAGAGAAAAAAACATTTACTTCTATAGTAATATAATATAATTTAGGTCTCACAGTGGCGCAGTGGGTAGCACGTTCGCCTCACAGCAAGAAGGTCGCTGGTTCGAGCCTCGGCTGGGTCAGTTGGCGTTTCTGTGTGGAGTTTGCATGTTCTCCCCGTGTTGGTGTGGGTTTCCTCCGGGTGCTCTGGTTTCCCCCACAAGTCCAAACACATGCGCTATAGGGGAATTGGGTAAGCTAAATTGTCCGTAGTGTATGAGTGTGTATGGATGTTTCACAGTGATGGGTTGCAGCTGGAAGGGCATTCGCTGTATAAAACATATGCTGGATAAGTTGGCGGTTCATTCCGCTGTGGCGACCCCAGATTAATAAAGGGACTAAGCCGAAATGAAGATGAATGAATGAATGAATGAATATAATATAGTCAA
Source organism: Danio choprae (assembly GCA_903798125.1). Classification (NCBI taxonomy): domain Eukaryota; kingdom Metazoa; phylum Chordata; class Actinopteri; order Cypriniformes; family Danionidae; genus Danio; species Danio choprae. The sequence continues at coordinate 19,615 of CAIGQW010044630.1, forward strand.
TGATTACAAATATTCAGCATTTTAAGAAATATATTTGTTTGTGTTAAACAGAGGAAAGAAAGTCAAACAGGAATGGAAAAAGTGAAAGATGAGTAAGCGATGACAGGATTTTCATGTTTGGGTGAACTATCCCTTTATATATATATATCAGCAACTTTCACTACTATGCACATGTAAGCAGTTACATATAAAGAGAAAGAAACAAAAATCCATTTACATTTAACAATTTATCAGATGCTTTTATCTAAAGTGACACACAAATGACAACAATAGACATAATGGATGTAACAAAACAGATCAGAAAGTGATTTCCAATAAGAGATAATAAATAAAAACAGTATTTTGAAAGTGAGTGTTAATAGGACAGAGTAGAAAAGAAAATAGACAGTGTTGTCAAAAACAAGATAACCCTAATCTATTGACAGTACTTCAGAAAGAGTAGTCAAAATCAGCAAGAGCAATAATATGTAAACGCTAGTACCAGTTGGTCAAACAGGGGGTTTATGGTAGAGATCAGAACATAACATAAGAATAATATATAAGCTATTCAATGTCGACGTCTTAAAGAGACAGCTCTCCCAAAAATGCAAGTTCTGTCATCATCCCTTCACTTGTTTAAAACATATTTGAGTTTCTTTCTGGGCTGCATGGTGGCGCAGTGAGTAGCACGATCGCCTCACAGCAAGAAGGTCGCTGGTTCGAGCCTCGGCTGGGTCAGTTGGCATTTCTGTGTGGAGTTTGCATGTTCTCCCCGTGTTGGCGTGGGTTTCCTCCGGGTGCTCCGGTTTCCCCCACAAGTCCAAAGACATGCGGTATAGGTGAATTGCGTAGGCTAAAATGTCCATAGTGCATGTGTGTGAATGAGTGTGTGTGGATGTTTCCCAGAGATGGGTTGCAGCTGGAAGGGCATCCGCTGCGTAAAACATATGCTGGATAAGTTGGCGGTTCATTCCACTGTGGCGACCCCAGATTAATAAAGGGAATAAGCCGAAATGAAAATGAATGAATGAATGAATGAGTTTCTTTCTTCTGTTGAACACAATAGATGATGTTTTGAAAAGTGCTGGTAGCTGTAACCCATTGACTTCCATAGCATCTTTATTTCCTACACTGTAAAAAAGTCTGTTAATTAACAGTTTGCATATTTAATGACTCACAAGTGTTTTCCATTTATTTACGGTTGTGAATTGCATTGTTAGATGCTGATCTCTGCTCTGTTGATTTTTGATGTTGATAATTTAACTACACTTTAACAAAGCGACTTATTGACAATTCAGTCATTTGAATGAATATCTAGAGAAATAAGTCTGTAAAATAACAGAACATGTGCTGCAGTTTATTACAAGGTGTTTGTAGCGTAATATACAACACCAACCCAGATAATATAGCACTGCAGACTATTACACGTTCATAAAAGTCACTTTATAAAAAACTTTTCAAGGTTAAAAGTTGTTGGAGGAAAGATCAGATCCCATAATGCAACTCACAAGCACAAATAAACGAGAAGAAACTAAATACGGAAAACCTCTAATTATGGATATTTTTTACAGTGCAGTATGGAAGTCAACGGGTCTCAGCAAACATCATTCTTCAAAATATCTTCCTTTCTGTTCAACGGTAAAAAGAAACATAATGGAGAAAAAATCAATTGTGGGTGAATTATCCATTTAAGCCATTTCTTGAAAATGTCTAATGATGATCGGGTCAAGCTGAGCAGGACATTCCACCAGAAGGGAACAGTATAGAAGTATACACAAAAGTGATTTTGAGTAACACAGTTAAGAACCGGGGGCGGTGGTGTTAGTGACTGTAGGCTACCATGAACTAGTGTTCATGTCGATTTGTCCTACCTCCTTTTCAAGAAGTAGGTAGCACATTTTGATGACGCAATATGCTACCCATCAGATTTTACCAGCGTACATTTTAATGTGGAGTAGTGTGATATGAAGCTGTAATATCGCCCTAACCTACCTAATCCCTAACCCCAACCTCAGAACCATTCAAATACAGTGATCTTATGTATAGGATAAAATGTCAGGACATTGGGTTTCGGGTAAATGATGACAGAACTTTCTTTTGGTGAATTATCTTTAAACAGCAGCAGATTTGATAGCGCTGGTTAGAAGGCCTGCCAAGAGAGCATTGCAATAGGAATTGCATAGTACTGATGGGAAGTGTCTAATCTTCCTAAAACTACCACCAGAAGGCAAATCTACTTTGGGCTGTTCTAACAAGTCTGTGAAGTTGTTTATTGTTAACAGATTATTAAAACACATCGTTAAACAGTTCCATCCTTCCCTCACTCGTAAACAAAACCCCAAGATACTTGAACTCCTCCACCTGGGGTAAGGACTTTCCTCCAACCTGGAGATGGCAAACCACCTTTTTCCGGTGGAGCACCATGGCCTCGGACTTGGAGGTGCTGATTCTCATCAATGTACCGGTCCGTTGTGGTGAAGAAGGAGCTGAGCCGAAAGGCAAAGCTCTCGATTTACCGGTCAATCTACGTTCCTACTCTCACCTATGGTCATGAGCTTTGGGTCATGACCGAAAGGACAAGATCTCAGATACAGGCGGCCGAAATGAGTTTCCTTCGGAGGGTGGCAGGGCGCACCCTTATAGATAGGGTTACACCTCCTCCACATCGAGAGAAGTCAGCTGAGGTGGCTCAGGCATCTGTTTCGGATGCCTCCTGGACGCCTACCTAGGGAAACTATGTCTCTCGGCTGGCCTGGGAAAGCCTCGGGATCCCCCCGGAGGAGCTGGAGGAAGTGTCTGGGCAGAGGGAAGTCTGGGGTTCTCTCCTAAGACTGCTGCCCCTGCGACCCGGCCCCGGATAAGCGGTTGAAAATGAATGAACGTTAAACAGTTCATTAAACACAACCTCAAGTTTTCTGCTCTCATGGAGGATAGTTAAGTCACCTAAGCTGAATGGATAAGTTGTGATGAACATAGGCAAATCAAGACCTCATGGGGCACAATTGTGGACCCATTTGTTTTTCTAAACTTGCTAAATGTATTTCTCTCTGTACATCTCTCTGTACATCTCCTTTTGCAGTTTTGTTTGGCTCTTCCAACTAGCTGCTTGTGCTTGTCCATTAACTCACTGCTCTTGGTGCTGTTGGCCAACTAATCACACAGACCAACAATAATCAAAGATTTTCAACCCTTAAGAGTTGTGCATTATGGCCACTCGGCACAGATGAATTAAACAAGTCCTAGTGACTGACCATATGAATTTTTAGAATCATTATTATTTTTGTCTGTGGTTATCTTGGTGCCAATTTGGCCGTATGTTTAATTCACCTGATATGATTATGCACCGGGCAGGCTGAAATCACAAGAAATTCAGTCTTATTAAAGCTAAACTGAAATGTGTGTAAACTGAAGGTCAGAAACGTCTGTCAGATATATTGAGATATGTGTTTAGTAATATTCAGATCATCAGCAAAGCACTGATATTAAAAGACGTGTTTTTGAATTAATGTCCGTAGTGATGCCATATATTTCCATAATAATATATATATCAGCAACTTTCAGTGTGCTTATTGTAAACAGTTGCATATAAAGAAATAGAGAGAAGAAAAAGCCACCCACACCGATCTGAGTGTTTGTCAATCCACAATCCAACACACGTGCTAAATGTCACTTACAACTCAAATTAGCAGGCGAGCAGCAGGTTTTTCCCGGATTTAGATGATCAACCGAACAAGCACTAATTTCACGGCCATAAGCCGCTCCTAAATTAAATTATGCAATGCAGCTTAATGAGTATGTGGACCCGCGCAGCGCCTCACCGCCCAAACTTTTATCATTTTCCCCGTGCGCGTCCACCAACCGAATGTCGCGTCCCCGCGCATGCGCACTTACAAATCCCATGGATCTGCTTTAAATCACTCAGAAGACAACGCAGGCAGAGCTGCACATCTACGCATCCCTTCCATTTCTTAAATTAGCCACCTTAAGCTTCGAGATACCGCCCCCAATTTCAGTGTCGGTACGGAGCCGCCAGGCCGGGACAGAGACGGAGAGAGAGCCCTCGGCCATGGAAGCGCTCGGACCCGGTAAGTGCTGAAAATAAGCCGAGTGACAGCGCAGCGCGGGCCGATGCGCCGCTCACTAGGGCCCGCGGTCGAGCGCTGTTTAGGCCTCGACGGAAAAAACGAAAACAAGCCCTCTATCACGCCGCACTCGCTTGTCAAAACCTCCCTAACGCCACAAAGCTGTCGATAATCGTGTTCTATCCTCAAGAACGAGTGTGTGAGACGCCAACAAGTGTTTGTTTATCAGTGAATGAGCGAGCTCAGTGCGGAAGACAGGACGGCATTGTGTGGCGCTGGGGATTTAACCACACGCATCTTCCTTCCGCGTCTGCCCCCAACAAGCCTGCGTGATAAAAACACCACCTTTATTTTCAAAATAAGCATTTTATTCGACTGTTTGTTCGTTGGACGTTTATAAATATCGTTATTGATTTGCTGCGCGAGCTCGAGACGCTAAGAGAACGCGCGCGTGCGTGCGCTGGAGTATAAACGCGCGCGGATGTGTTGATTTTTATTGTTGGCGCTTTGTGTGATGCCCATGTGCGTTTGTTTATTCACAAATGCTCCCCATGCCAGAGGATAATGGTTAACAGGACTTTAAGCGCCTCTGTCACGTACATGACTCCACGCACAGCCAAAAAACCCAGCCGCTCGACTATAAATGAACTCTCTGACCTTTGACAAATGATGATCTCCCGTCGTGATATTCATGATAATTAAGCCATGCTTGTACATTATCATCGTTTCTGAGAGCTCAACAGCTCATGCTCGTACTGTCTTTTATTAGAAACCCGTGTTTTCTTTGCTGCACCTAAAGCATCCATGCTTCTGAATACATCACACAAGTTACCCGTAGTCTCATTAACGTAATTTTCACTCAGTGCTGCCTAGAATCACTTCTGTTGTCTGTAATCACTTCTGGCTGTTGGACAGTTCAGCCAGCCTCATACATGTCTCCTAATTAGTGCTTTGATACAGAGCACACTTCACCAGGAGAATAATAGGATGTGTGGTGTAGCTTTGTTTAAAATCTTCTGCTTGAAAACAATAACCAATTGAGTGTTTTGGCAATGTTTGCTTCTTAGAAGTGATGATTGCCACCAAAGTGTTTGCTAAAATGACAATCGTGGTTGTATTGGCTTTATTAAAAATGGCTTAATTTTGATCTCCTGCACACTTGGACTCTAGCTGCAAGTGTCTTGTGGTCCTGCCAACCAACATCAGCACAGCATTTTTTTTATTTTAATTTTTAGTGATTTATAGATTAAGGTTGTTAGCATAAATTTATTAATTAACCCTAATTAAACTACATTACTAGTCTTATCGGATTAAAATGCAGTAATAATTATTCAGCACCATTAACCAACTGTTTTATATATAGTTTTTTATTAAATCATTTATAAGTGATTATTTAATCCTCCATTTTAGAATATTTCGATCAAGTATGTTTTTTGCATGCATCTTGGCATAAATATATCAGTTAAACTATGCAATGATGGAACATCATATCACCCATATTTGGACATTTTTAGATTTACAGATTTTAGGTTACATCAAATGTTAAAGTAACTATTTCCATTTAATATTTTTACTATTAATATTTACTATTTCCATTTTTCCATCAATTCAGTTCCTAATTTAAATATTAAAAAAATCAAATGCATTGGGAACTGCAGTAAATTTGGACTTTGTTGCATTTATGTAATTTTCATGTTAAAATCCTGCCGTCAAGATGTAAGGCATGAAGGATCAGCAGCTCTGATAGTGGATTATTGATTGTGGCTGTGATGATGTGATTCAGTGTGCCAGTAATGTGGATCCTGCATATCTTTGTCATGTCTGTGTATTCCCAGTGTAATCCAGGTGATCTGCCTGTGTTGTATGGCTCAGTGTCATTACTGAGTCATCAGTTAGTCCAGCTGCCCCTCACTTTAAGCCTATCATGCCATTTAGCTCGCCAATGTCACGGCGTGACACTTTTAGCCTGTTGCCCACTGGTGAAGATATAATGCATGCAGAAAACAGTTTGGACTTTATGCTTTAATGCTTTTATCGTACGCAAATTAACCTGTCAATTTTGTTATTGTTGTGTTTATTTTTATTTTTAAAGTCTCTTTTTTCATAAATGGCATTTACCATGTCTAGAAATGCATACTAATATTTTTGTCTAACATTCAGACAATCTTTACTGATGAAATGCATTCATGGCCTTTTCTTTTTTCTTCTCTCTGAAGCTCGAAACATCACCTATGGTGACAACCTGATTATATTTGTGTCCCTGCACCACAAAATCAGTCTTAATTTGCACAGGAATATTTGTAGGAATAGCCAACAACAAATGGTATGGTCAATTTATTTTTCTTATTATGGCAAAAATCATTAGAAGTAAAATTCATGTCATCAAGACATTTTAGCGAATTTCTTACTGTAAATATATCAACTTATTTTTTGATTATTAATATGCATTGCTATGAACTTAATTTGGACTTTTAAAGGCAATATTATTATTATTATTATTATTATTTGTTATCATTATTATTATTATTATTATTATTATTATTATTATTTTCTTCAAATAATCATATCTCAGCCAAATATTGTCCTATCCAAGCAAAGCATACATCAATGAAAAGCTTATTAATATGACATTTAGATGTATAAACCTCAATTTACAAGAAATTACCCTTATGACTGGCTTTGTGGTCCATGGTCACATATTATAAACATAACAAATTCTAAAAAATATATAATATAATATAAGGGCAGCACGGTGGTGCAGTGTGGAGCGCTCTCGCCTCACAGCAAGAAGGTTGCTGGTTCGAGCCTCGGCTGGGTCAGTTGGCGTTTCTGTGTGGAGTTTGCATGTTCTCCCCGTGTTGGCGTGAGTTTCCTCCGGGTGCTCCGGTTTCCCCCACAAGTCCAAAGACATGCGCTATAGGTGAATTGGGTAAGCTAAATTGTCCGTAGTGTATGTGTGTGAATGGAAGTGTGTGGGTGTTTCCCAGGGATGGGTTGCAGCTGGAAGGGCATCCGGTGTGTAAAACATATGCTGGATAAGTTGACTTTTCATTCCGCTGTGGTGACCCCTGATTAATAAAGGGACTAAGCCGAAAAGAAAATGAATGAATGAAAAATAATATTAACAATTTCTTTTTATTTTTAATTTAAATAAGTGAAAAAAATAAATGTGCAATGCATGATTAATTATTCTGCCGAGATAACCAAATGGGTCAAATACTTCTAAATAAATGCATTCATTATTTGCTTTGATTAGCCAGTGTTATGACATTATACACAACATTTGACAGGATTATGAGTAGATATTCAATGCAATCGATCATGAGACTAGAATGTAGTATACTTCTGTTTGTAGTCTTTATTATGGAGTAATTATTTATATTTGTAAAGAATAGTATATGTATACTTTACAGTAAATACTAAGATGGTTTTTTTTTTATCCATTATATTTTTACATTTCAAATTATTTTGTAGACGATTAATTGATTGTTCTGGATCAAATGAGCAATCCAATGCCTTTTTGTTCATTGCTTACTTTACCCATAACTCCATTTAAAGCATTAGGATAGCACTGAAAGCACAGCCTTGATAATGTGCCGTGAGACAGTCTGAAGGCAGTATCTGCCCACTTCTGTAGTGATTCAGTCTCACATCCCATCTTGGTGTGAAGTGTAACAGCTGAGTGGCCTATATTTAGAGTGCTCTTGGTTTTTGATGAATGCTGGTTTTCCCCATCTCCACTCTAGCCGTGTTGGTGAGTTCTGTAGGGGTAGCAGATCGATCCTAAAAGTATCTATACTTTCAATACTGATAATATATCAAACAGATCGATTTTTAAATGTATGTATTGATCTTTTCTATTCTAAGTGAGCACAAATTTTAGAATGTCGTAATAATGATAGTAATAATGATAGTGCTGCAGAGTATATACATATTTACTTGAATGGGAACTATAATGTTCTTCCCCTGTATTTCTGTTAATGGGTCAGTGTTTGCTCACAGCCTCACACTTTTAAATCAAATCACTTTAATTGTCACCATAATCATCATCATCATCATCATCATCATCATCATCAGCAGCAGCATGTGTGCTATGATGAGTGAAAAGCTTAGGTGCTGGCTCCAGACAGTGCAAAATACAACAACATACTCCAAAACAAAACTATACTATTAACAATGTTGACAATAAATACGTTAAAGAAAAATGCACATTACACACATATGCAGACTCAACTAGACAAGAATGCACATAGTACACAGTCAAAAAAGTGTGCACGTGTACACCATTTTAACTGTTGGTGGATGATTATTGTAGGCAGTATTGTTGTTAAGCAAAAAGCACAGTACATGGCACACACACACACACACACACGCACCCAAGCACAGGTTTTTAAACTCGAGCACAGGGCTGTGGTCATCATAACTGAATGAAAAATAAGCAAGAATCTGGAGTTATTTTACTTCGGATATTAATGACGAGACTTCGTGCGACACACAACGCCACTGTCCACAAGAAATGTAGATTTGTTTTTGTCAACTAAACAAGGTTTGCACAATTTGCTTTGTTATATATGGTGTTATATAGCCAATTTTTGTTTAATTATGTTCTATAATTGTAATAATTTTTAAAAGGAATTGTCTTTAATAATAATAATACTGAAGGTGATATACAAAACCCCCAATAAAACCACTATAAAATATTTTATTGAAGTATCGATATCGATTGCACATCTTGATTTTGCAAAGTATGCGATCCTGGATTAACATCTATGTTGATCCTGGAACATCAGTTATTATTCCCAAAATCAGAGGGGGATAATAGTTGGATAACAATCATGTAGAAGCACATAAACGTAACCATAAGCCTAAACTTACCATAAACGGTAAACGTATCCCTTAATTCTGATTGGCTGATTGGAATGTTGTTCCAGGATCAACATAGATGTTAGTCCAGGAACATGTCCTACTTGGTGAAATCAGGTTGGCAGATATCGGTTATACTGTCTTGAAATACTTTGTATCAGATCAGAAAGAAAACAATTGGTATCAGCTAGAGTTCAGAGTGTTTTGTTGGCATTGAGAGGAGGGGGAGCCATAGGCAGACGGACTGTATGTGTAGGGGACGAAAGAGCCGTTTGGAGGCTCTCAATTGTTTTTCATGCCGCTTTGATTGCTAACTGGAGCATGTAGGTCTGTGAGGGGCTTAGACCCCTGCAAACCTCAGCGCTTTGACAAAAGGGTGCATCATATTACTCTGATGGGCCCCAAGAGCCATGCATTACCCCCCAAAAACATGGTGCATTTTGAAATAAGGAAGTGAAAGTCTGTTTAATATCTGTTAATTAACATTTTTCCAAATTGTGTGATTTTTTTTATTTATGGTTGTGAATTAATTATTTGACTTTGATCCTTGCGCTGTTGACATTTGATGTAAAAAATTCAACTCTGCAGTTTAACAAAGTGACTTATATTGGCATTTTAGTAGTTTGAAATGACAATGTATAAGAAATAATAATATATACAGAATTAAGGCTTTTAAAATGAGATGGAAAAGCACAGGCTGCATTACATGGATTCACAGATGTTTTCCACTTTTTATATATGGTTCTAAATTGCAATGTTTTACTTTAAACTTCTCTCAACTCTGCAGTTTAACAGTGACTTATTGATATTGTGGTCATCTAAAACAGTAGTTTACAACACAATACAGAAATACCTGTTAATTAACATTTTCCCTATTTTGTGATTCTCAGTCGTTTTCCATTTATTTACAGTCAAATTGCATTATTTGACTATATATTAATACAGAGAATTAAGGCTTTTAAAGTAACATGAAAAGCACAGGCTGTTTATTACATGGGTTTTTATACTATAATCTTTAGCAGCAATACTGACAGTATATTTCTTCCAACTATGGCTGAACAATATGTCGTTTGAGCATTGTTATCCCAATGTGTGTATCCGCAATAGTCACATCGCAGGATTAGATTCATTATTGAAAATTAAAAGATATATATATATATATTACACACACATACACATACACAATAATGACCTTGTGTTATTTTACATTTGATCATTCAATTTCTGCACTCGAGTACTGTTATACTCCCAAGAAAACCATAAAGCACTGTTTGCTTAACTTTTTATTTTTACTCTATGCTTAAAATTTATTACAATTTATAATTAGATGCACTGCATAGAAAAAGACTTGATCATCCCAGTTGGTCTTAATTAATGAAATCTTCCTATGCAAATCATCTTGTGAACGTTGTAGATACTGCTGCTACTCATTGAGTTGAATAGAGTGAGTAGAATTTCGTGTGTGTTTAGCATGAATTATTATAATACTGATTTATTTTCTTATAGATTATACCTGACGCTAGGCAAAAAATGTAGTAATTTTCTTCTCCAGAACACTTGACGGATTCAGTAATTCTTTTTTTTTTATTATTTATTCTTTTAAAACAAAACTAACATTTAATGCATGCAATATTCTCTTTATTATCTGTCTGGTATAACGGTGTAGTTGTGGCACACATGTAATGGTCAATATGATGCAAGTGGAAAAAAAAATGGTGCCTATATATATATATATATATATATATCTCCTATATGTTGATGTATAACATGATTGTGATGGAGTCATCCAGCTCTTGCCCCCCCCCCATATGACCCTGCTGTTGTCTGTCTGCATTGGACACACTCTTTTGTCTGAAGGCTTGCGTGTGTTTTGTGTGCGGCAGCCTGGAGGCGGGACATTAATGATCGCCTTTTATTGTTCCTTATTTTGTTGGGTTAAAGGTCACGGTGGGTGTCATGTCGCCTTGTTAGGTTGTTTGTGTCCGTGTTGTTCCCTTGTTAATCAATTTGAAAACCGGACATGCTCCGTACTGTGTTTTCCATGAAAGAGAAAGCTATTTTGATCAGACGTTTGCTGGTATCAATGTTTTTATTGCGATTTAATTGCTGGAGCTTTTACAGTATTGTCACTGTATTGACCTAAGCTGCGATTAAAGATTACTTTAACAGGTGTAGTAACCAAAACTTTTATTTATTGTATGTACATGTTCAGATTCAATAAATGTTTTTAATAAGTAAATAGGATAAGGATGATGAAGAGCAATTGATTACACGTTACGATAGTCTCATTAGTGAATGTTTGATAATGCATTAAAATCAACAGTAAGAAACAGCAATGTTATAGTTCTGTTCATTTAAAACATGTTTATTAAGTTAATTTAAAACTGAATTTTATTAGTTATTTACTCCATTTATTTAAATGATTACAACTTTTGATTTTGGGCCTCACGGTGGCGCAGTGGGTAGCACGTTCGCCTCACAGCAAGAAGGTTGCTGGTTCGAGCCTCGGCTGGGTCAGTTGGCGTTTCTGTGTGGAGTTTGCATGTTCTCCCCGTGTTGGTGTGGGTTTCCTCCGGGTGCTCCGGTTTCCCCCACAAGTCAAAAGACATGCGGTATAGGTGAATTGGGAAAGCTAAATTGTCCGTAGTGTATAAGTGTGAATGAGTGTGTGTGGATGTTTCCCAGAGATGGGTTGCAGCTGGAAGGGCATCCGCTGCGTAAAACATATGCTGGATAAGTTGGCGGTTCATTCCGCTGTGGCGACCCCAGATTAATAAAGGGACTAAGCCGAAATGAAAATGAATGAATGAACTTTTGATTTTAATACGTCATTAGGCATTAGTTAGGAAATTAACACCAGCTACAAATAATAAATGATTTTTTTGTAGTTGTCATTACATTGACTTTGTATAAATTTGTAAACATCAGTTCATTTAATTAGAGTTAACCAACAAAAGGCCTATAAATTGGCACGGAATTTTCAATGTCATAGACCTGAATAACATTGTAAAAATGATAAATTTTGAAAATAAATAGCCTATTAAGTCTTCATTATTTGGTGCTGTTATGAACACCGCCACCAAACACTGTAGTTATTCACTGTAGTTATTCACTGTATTTTGAAATGGCAATGATATTCTTATTGTGCATGTTTATTATCACAATTATGTCTAATGTTGATGCATGGTACAAGTCAGATATTTCCGTTTGTATACATTATTAAAGTGACGACTCGATTCAATTTCTTCATTCTATTGATCATAACAGAAGATATTTTGAAGAATGTTGTGAACCGGTAGCCATTGACTTCCATAGTATCTTTCTGTTCTCTATTATGGATGTCAATGGTTGGAGGTTTCCAACATTCTTCAAAATATCTACAACAAAAAGAAACTCATGAAGGTTTGTAACCATTTGAGAGTGAGTAATTGGTGAATATTCTGAACTTCCCCTTAGATGAGGCATGCCTTTTGTCTTCATCTAAATTCAATTAATGTTTCTTCTTCTTCCAGGCCCGCCTGCTCCTACCTCCCTCTTCCAGCCACCGCGCCGGCCCGGCTTGGGTACGGTGGGGAAGCCGATTCGCCTGCTGGCCAATCACTTCCAGGTGCAGATCCCAAAGATCGACGTCTACCATTATGACATCGACATCAAACCTGAAAAACGGCCCCGCAGGGTCAACAGGTGAGAACAGGCTCAAAAGCAATTAATATCAAAGGGATAGTTCAGCCAAATATAAACATTTTCTTTCTTTTTTCTGTTGAGCACAAAGGAAGATATTTTGAAAAATGTTTGAAACCGGTAACCATTGACTTTAATAGTATTTATTTTTTTATTACTGTGGATGTCAGTGTTATGTGGATGTGTTAGGTTACCCATTTATAACATTTTTCTAAATATTTTAATTTGTTTAACAGAAAAGACCACTTAGAAAGTAAATTGTGAGCAAATATTCATGTTTTTTTCCCTCTTTAATATCCATTTGTGTGTTCTAATCATACGTTTAGTACTACACCATATGAATGCTAGAATAAGTTTTTTATTTAGGTGTTCTGTATTTAGACTACCATTAGTTAAAAACATAGTGGTTGCTCAGGTTTTTCATTTTCTTTTCTTTAAACTATATATATATATATATATATATATATAACGGTAGGACGGATCCAGATCGGAAGAGCGTCGTT
>CAIGQW010044638.1:0-10332 GCA_903798125.1 Danio choprae
CTGTGTGTGTGCGTGTGTGTGTGTGTGTGTGTGTGTGTGTGTGTGTGTGTGTGTGTGTGTGTGTGTGTGTGTGTGTGTGTGTGTGTGTGTGTGTGTGTGTGTGTGTGTGTGTGTGTGTGTGTGTGTGTGTGTGTGTGTGTGTGTGTGTGTGTGTGTGTGTGTGTGTGTGTGTGTGTGTGTGTGTGTGTGTTGGAGGGGAGGGGGAAGTCTGCCTAAAAATGTTTAGCTCCACATTAAAAGCATGAAGACTGTCTTTATAGATGTTATAACGGACTACTAGTTTCGTCTTCCTCCACATGCGCTCAGCTTTTCTGCATCTGTACTGCTGTTGAGTTTCTCCATGGTGCTTTTTGTCCCCCAGTCCTCTTCCTGACTTTAACAGGAGCAATGTCATCCATGACATTCTTAACTTTAGAGTTAAACAAATCAAGAAGAGAATCAACAGAGTCTGCAGATATGCTTGGTGCTAGCGATATGGGCTTCATAAAGTGCTCACTAGTGTTCTCATGTATGCATCTCTTTCTGACAGGGACAGATCTGTCTTCAATGGCAGGAGTGATCAATACATCAAAGAAAATACAAAAATGATCCTTAACAACAGTCGATGACATGTGTAAACCCTTAGTTATAAGTAAATCTAGAGTGTGTCCACGGTTGTGTGTGGGTCCTTGAACATGCTGAGTCAGATCAAAAGTGTTAAAAACAGTCATGAGTACTTTTGCAGCATTGATTTCTGGATTATCAATGTGAATATTAAAATCCCCAGCAATAGTAAAATGGTCAAATTCAGAGGTTACTATTGCTAACAGCTCTGTAAAATCATCAATACAAGTTGGAGAATATTGTTTCTAACATTTATAAACGTTGTAAATATACCATTGGTGAATTTTAGTGCTTCACTGCTGAATAAAATTGTTCATTTCTTTAAAAAAACAAAACAAATGACTGACCCCAAATGTTTGAGCAGTAATGGTGCTGACAATTCAGCTGTACATCACAGGAATAAATTACATTTTATGATATATTTAACCGGCGGTTCATTCCGCTGTGGTGACCCCTGATTAATAAAGGGACTAAGCTGAAGGAAAATAAATGAATGAATGATATATTTAACCGGAGCACATTTATTTTAAAGTTAAATAACATTTCACAATGGGCCTCACAGTGGCGCAGTGGGTAGCACGTTCGCCTCAAAGCAAGAAGGTCGCTGGTTCGAGCCTCGGCTGGGTCAGTTGGCGTTTCTGTGTGGAGTTTGCATGTTCTCCCTGTGTTGGCGTGGGTTTCCTCCGGGTGCTCCGGTTTCCCCCACAAGTCCAAAGACATGCAGTACAGGTGAATTGGGTAGACTAAATTGTCCGTAGTGTATGACTGTGAATGGGTGTGTGTGGATGTTTCCCAGAGATGGGTTGCAGCTGGAAGGGCATCCGCTGCGTAAAACATATTCTGGATAAGTTGGCGGTTCATTCTGCTGTGGCGACCCCAGATTAATAAAGAGACTAAGCCGAAAAGAAAATGAATGAATGAATGAATGAATTTTACAGCTTGCTTTGCAGTATTTGGGATACTTCTTACAGAGCCCAAACTCTTATGCTTGAGCTTCTCTGAACAACTTCTGAGATGCATGTGATTGACTTACAGGGGTTTCTGATGTGCCAGCCGAGTTCTGTCAGCCGCTCCAGATCTAAAAATAAAAAACAGCACAAATGCAAAGTCAAACTCAATCTCTTGTGTCCGTCTACACCATCAAGATGCTGTCAGAGCATTCTGACATCTTTGCAAATAAGATTTTAGCTTAATCCTGCTGCATTTGACGCCCTAGAAAGATTATTTCTGTTCAACAACATCTGTGTTAGATCCTATACCGACCATATTGTTAAAACAATTGAGAAGTTGCAAGAGATCCTTTTCTTTACATTTTGAATTCATCCCTACTTTTAACATACAGATGAAGTCAGAATTATTAGCCCTCCTGCTAAATTGTAATTATTTTATATATTTTTTGGATGGTCCCTTTAACGCATTTTGTTGAATTTAAGTTACATTGTGTGGTGAGGGGGCGGGGCCGAGAGCCGTGGGAACGGAATGAGGCCGTGGCGTAAGTGAATACACCTGCAGCGCACACCGGCCTCGAATCCCACGGAAGGAGCTCTGGACTATAAGAGGAGGAACGAAGGCAGAGGAAGCTGAGAGAGGTCCAGGCCTGGACAGTTATGCTGTCTTTGTTTTGGTTTAGACGTCAGTCTCCGTGAGGAGCTGCCGTCCCTTTTATTAATAAATATCTTTTTTAAAAGATTTGTCGGTTCTCCGCCTCCTTCTTCCCGGCGGCCAGGTGGCCGCGAAAATCATTACACATTGCATTTACATGCCAACTAATTCTCATTAGATTATAAGTAGACTGTTAGGTTGGGGTTAGGGTTGGGGTTAGTGTAACTTGACATGTACTTGCAAAGTTTCTTATAGTCAGTTAAATCTGTTGAAGGAGCAGTATCAGCAGATATTAAGCAGACAGTCTACTAATACTCACATGAGAAGTAATTGGCATGTAGTTGCAATGCAACCTTTAGTCAACAAAATGTGCAATAGGGACCATCAAAATAAAGTGTTACCAAAATCTGTTATTGCACAGGAGGGCTAATAATTTAGCCCTCAAATGTATGCGCCTAAAACCTTAGAAATAGCTGTCATTAAGCCTCTTATTAAAAAAAAACACAGCTTGTAAATTACAGACCCATTCCAAAGCTGCCTTTTCTATCAAAGATACTAGAAAAAGTCATTTCTACACAATTATCTTCATTCATATACAGTTGAAGTCAGAATGATTCTTATCTCTTATGGTCCAGTAGCCGTTGCAGTTCTCTTTTAGTGTTATTGGATCTCATTTAATATTATTGATCATGATATTCTCCTTGATAGGCTTGAAAATTATGTTGGTATTACTGGAACTGCATTGGCTTGGTTCAGGTCTTCTCTATCTGTACGTTATCAATTTGTGTCATTTAATGAAGAGACGTCATACCGATCAAAAATACACTGTGGGGTACCACAGGGCTCAGTTCTTGGTCCCCTTACTTTTTACTTTACGTATATATGCTACCGCTAGATGATATTAGGGCTGCGAAATATATAATTTCATCACCAATATCGCAACGTGATCATTTTCAACAGTCACAATGTTGAGTCTATATCATAATTCATAACTTGCATGTGTATTGGAGGCCTGTGACTGTATGACTGTATTTTAAAAGCATTCGGGCATAAGAAATTGCACCATTTTTACTTTAATAGCGGTTAATTTTATTGAATCCTTTATAAAATGAAGACTTTGCAGTATTATTTTACATTTGATTATTCAATTACTGTACCTGAAGACCAGAAAACACAGTTTATATCATTTGTATACGTTTCTTTGTTGTATTTATCTATGCTTGCAGATTGATTATTATATTTTATGCAAATACACTCCCCAACAGAATCATCCCAATCAACATAAAGCTATAAATTCTTTTCATATACAGATATTCAAGTCATATGGTGAAATTGTATTAAAGTCGCAATACATATAGCAGAAAAACTAAATATCGCAAGATTTATCCAGCATCGTGCAACCTTAGAAGCCATCATTAAAAGTCATGTAGTTAGTTTCTATTGTTATGCCGATGATACACAACTCTCTTCATCTATGTTAAGCTGCTCTGACACAATCTACATTATAAAAAGCTCTATAGAAATAAAGACTGAAATAAATTCACACATGCAATATATCTGTCACACTTTGTGCAGGGTGAAAATACACACATCTTGTTCAACACGGTCTAGGGCAAAGTGGCTGGATGAAACATTAATCAGCGGGCGAATGATGATAAAACACTGAGGTCGCAGTGAGAAAAGACAAGTTCTGCATCAAGATTTCATGCAGAGCAGATGCACAAGGTCTTCTGCTGGTGATGCATTATGCAGAGCTAGAAATGAAAGTCTACCATCTGCAGTGAAGGTGAAACTGGAGGAGACGTCAGGGTTTCCACACAGCTCCACCGTGTAAAGGCCTAAATCCTGCTCCGACGCCGCCGTGAAGGTAAGAACAGATCTGGGAGAAACATTACAGAATCAGCTTTATTGAGCTTTATTAAAATAGCATAAAATTCGCATGCTTATTATTAAGATATTGGTTGTTTATAAGTACATATAATTGACATATCCAGCACGATCTTACTCTACATCCCTAAACCCAACTAATACCTTAATAACTTTTAATAAGCAGTAAAATAGTAGTTTATTGAGCTAAAAGTCATAGTTAATTGTTTGTTAATAGTGTGAATTGTACCTTAAAATAAAGTGGGACCAAAAATATATATGCCTCCGAAAACAAATGACTAGCAAAGTGCTCATATTGTGAAATATTAGCTCAAGACCTGTTCTTTTTTCCTTGGTTATCATTGGTATAAAGATGATTACAGACTGTTTACTAACTTTTTGTTTTGTGCTTATAAAAAAATGTTATATATAAAACATAATAATAAAAAAGACCTGTTTTTTTTTTGTGGGGTCGATTTGGATTGGGATAAGGGTTTTGGTTGTTTACATAACTTTATTCAAATATTATTCTGCATGTTCATTAAACTATGCGTTTCGCAAGTCACGTACTTTCTGTTTTTCAAGTATCTGTTTAATAATGATAATAAAAAAAATAAAATAAAAAAGGCGGCACGGTGGCTCAGTGATTAGCACTGTGGCCTCACAGCAAGAAGGTCGCTGCTTCGAGTCCTGGCTGGGTCAGTTGGCATTTCTGTGTGGAGTTTTGCATGTTCTCCCTGTGTTGGCGTGGGTTTCCTCCGGGTGCTCCGGTTTCCCCCACAGTCCAAACACATGTGCTATAGGTGAACTGAATAAACTAAATTGGCCGTAGTGTGTGTGTGTGTTTGTGAGAGAATGAGTGTGTATGGGTGTTTCCCAGTACTGGGTTGCCGCTGGAAGAGCATCCGCTGTGTAAAACATATGCTGGATGGAATAGTTGGTGGTTCCTTCCACTGTGGCGACCCCTGATGAATAAAGGGACTAAGCTGAAGGAAAATGAATGGATAATAATAAAAAAGACCTGTTGTTTTTGTTCTCCAGTCGGGCTCGTCCGGCATCAATGGCTTTTCCATAGTTTTTATTCCACCTAAAGACTCCTTCATCAGTGCCGTCAGGAGCTTCAAAACTCAGGAATATGAAGCCGTCATTATCAACCCCAATCTCCATCTCTTTGGTTCCTGTTGGCAGAGTTTTGCTATACTGTAAAAATAATCTTCCTGCCTTAAATTTTGTTGTTAAATCAAATGAACTTTTCTAGACATCTCAACTTAAATCAGTCAAACTGACTAAAAATATTACGTTCAACTTTGTACAGCTAAAAAAACGTAGACGAAAGCTGATTAATGTATTAAATTAAGTTAAAGGTTACCTATTATGCCCCTTTTTTAAAGATGAAATGTAAGTCTTAGAGTGTCTATGTGAAGCTTCAGTTCAAAATAATCCACAAATAATGTTTTATAACTCTTTGAAACTGACCCTTAAGGCATTGATGCGGTTTTGGTGACTGTCGCTTTAAATTCAAATGAGATTGTGCTCTTTTTACAAGAGGGTGGAGCTACAGATGCCTGTGTGTCAGCATAGTGGCAGATTCAAAACTGGAATGTCCTATGCTAATGAGGAAGAGATGGTGACTAGTGGGCGGGGCTTTCCCCCTCTGATGACACATACAAAGGGAGAATGTCAATCAAAGTGTTTCTGCAGACTGTTTTTATCAAGTCTGATTATAAAAAATTTAATTAATAAATTTTGACCATTAGAAGCTGCTTATATTCACACACTGCTGCCACACAACTGTGTTTAAACCCCTTATAAAAGTGATTGTTGCATAATAGGTGCCCTTTAAAGTAACAGTGTAGAGTTAGTAAACAGATCTCAGTAAACTGAGAGTGTAATCATTATGAAGATTTGCAGATCTGACCTGTTTTAGTGTGTGCTGTGATGGGCTCAGATGGGACTGAACACATGCCAACTCCAGCATCATTAACAGCACACACACGGAGACGGTACATCAGACCCGCGCGCAGATCACACACCTGACCATCAGTCACACAAAAATAGCTCAGTCATCATTCAAAGCTTTTTCTGGTATAGATGCAAATGTAACTATTATAAGCAGAATTATGTAGATTTTTGCAAGCGAGTCTTTGTTTGTCATGTGCTTGCCAATTTAGAGATTTTGGGCTACTTGAGTAACGCATCTTTTACAGATCAATGACAAGAATTTTAATGACATTTAAGGGTGCACTCACACTATCTAAACCGTGCCCGGGCGCGTTTCCCAGTTCGTTTGACAAGAGTGAGTGCTCCTAATTGGGCCCAGGCACTGTTTAGTTGGCCGGCCCTGGCCCGGCTGGAAGAGGTGTGCCAGAGCGGAGTTTGGTTAGGCTTTAGTGCGGTACACTTGTAGTGTGAGTGCAAAGTGCGCCTGAGCCCGAAACTGAAGCTGCAACGTCACTTTTAAGGGACTGTCTCATATGGATTTATTAATCATCACTTTTCAATGAACACAAACTGTCATAGTTTATTAAAGACACAAACCCCTCGCTGCACATCAGCAAACCTCCTAATACCTGCAGCGAACTTTCATGATAATTTATGAGAGTCCAACGTTGTGGATCTGTTCAGCTAAAGATTTGACTGTGTGTCACTGCATCCCAAACCACTAAAATAATACTAAACAATATAACTGCAGCAATGTCCACTGTGCTGAGCGAGACCGATTCTCTTCCTGTTAAACTGAACAGTCGCATCATCAATGATGTAAGCGTGCTCCGGCTCGGAGGGTAAAATGCAGTGTGAGCGCAGGCGATCGGGGAAGAGAGGAGGAGGACAAGAGCTCTTCGGCACGGTTCAAGGCAACTGTACCTAGTGTGAATACGCCCTAAGAATGGAGAGATGTCTATTATATAAACTGTATCTATATTCTGACTTCGCACACCAAACCTTACAGTTTTATTACAATCTTTATACTTATTTACATGCACCAAACAATATAGTTTTATTCTAAAATCAAATCAAAAGTGCTTCCGGGGTAGTTAATGTGTTGGTTGTCTTTAGATAAGGGATTCATAAAGATAAACAATGTAATCATAATCCAGGGCACTCGAAAAGTAAATTCATTCATTCATTTTCTTTTCGGCTTAGTCCCTTTGTTAATCTGGGGTCGCCACAGCGGAATGAACCGCCAACTTATCCAGCATATGTCCAGCGGATGCCCTTCCAGCCGCAACCCATCACTGGGAAACATCCACACATACCCATTCACAATTTAGCTTACCCAGAAAAGTAAATGTAAAAAATGTAAAAGCTTTTATTAACATGGCTATTCTATAAAACAGCACCTTTACGATTGCCTCTGTACTGTACTGTACTGTACTTATTGTGCGACAAAATAAACACAACTTTCCCATGGATTTGATTTAGGTCTTTGTATTAACAGTTTATCTATTTTTTGCTTTATTATAAGATTTATAGATTACTCTGTTTTTATAGACATGCTGTTTAAATCTGTGAATCATACCTGCTTTAATTAAACCCCTGGGATGCCCTTTCAGCTGCAACCCAGTACTGGGAAACATCCATACACACTCACATTCACACACACACTCATACACTACGGCCAATTTAGTTCATCCAATTCACCTATAGCGCATGTGTTTGGACTGTGGGGGAAACCGGAGCACCCAGAGAAAACCCACGCCAACACGGGGAGAACATGCAAACTCCATACAGAAATGCCAACTGACCCAGCCGGGACTCGAACCAGCGACCTTCTTGCTGTGAGGTGACAGTGCTAACGTGCTTTAATCTCAAATAAAGGCTTTTGAATTTTTTTATTTACTTTTCAAGTGCCTTGGACTTATGATTTCGTTGATTGTTTTATTCCCATTAATACTTTGATTACATACACCAAACTTCACAATATTATTCCAGTCTATATTTTGTTTAAACTTCACACTTTTATTCCTGTCTATATTCTGATTACACAGTCAAACGTTACAGTTTTATTCCAATCTACAGTACATTCTGATTAAATATCGCCAAAATGTACAGTTTCATTGCAATATATATTCTGATTGGGCCTCACAGTGGCGCAGTGGATAGCACGTTCGCCTCACAGCAAGAAGGTTGCTGGTTCGAGCCTCGGGTGGGTCTGTTGGCGTTTCTGTGTGGAGTTTGCATGTTCTCCCTGTGTTGGCGTGGGTTTCCTCCGGGTGCTCCGGTTTCCCCCACAAGTCCAAAGACATGCGCTATAGGGGAATTGGGTAAGCTAAATTGTCCAAAGTGTATGAGTGTGAATGGGTGTGTATGGATGTTTCCCAGAGATGGGTTGCAGCTGGAAGGGCATCCGCTGCGTAAAACATGTGCTGGATAAGTTGGGGGTTCATTCCGCTGTGGCGACCCCAGATTAATAAAGGGACTAAGCCGAAAAGAAAATGAATTAATGTATATATATATATATATTTGGATTAAATACAACACAACATTTTTTTATTTATTCCTGTGGTGAGGGGGCGGGGCCGAGAGCCGTGGGAACGGAATGAGGCCGTGGCGTAAGTGAATACACCTTCAGCGCACACCGGCCTCGAATCCCACGAAAGGAGCTCTGGACTATAAGAGGAGGAACGGCAGAGGAAGCTGAGAGAGGTCCAGGCCTGGACAGTTATGTTCTGTTTGTTTTGGTTTAGATGGCAGTCTCCGTGAGGAGCTGCCGTCCCTTTTATTAATAAATATCTTTTTTTTAAAGATTCGACGGTTCTCCGCCTCCTTCTTCTCGGCAGCCAAGTGGCCGTTAAGATCATTACAATTCCCATCTTTATCCCATTTATGCACCAAACCTCACAGTCTTATGCCAATTAATATTCCCATCCTATAGGACAAACCTTACATTTTTCTGCAGTCTATATTCTGATAACATGCACCAAACGTCGTTTCATTTCCATCTTTATTCTGATTATCTACATCAAACACACCAGTTTTAGTCTTAACTAAATTCTGTACTTGCCATGTAATGCTTGTTTTAATGTAGTTTAAAATTCTATAAATTATGGTGTTGCGAACTAACAGTAAAATTAGACCGCACATCAATTCATATGATCAAATTCTGAACTTCGCACACCCTTCCTGAATGCAGAAGTGAAAAACAAAACAAAACAGACCTTTAAGTTAGTTTCTATCACCAGTTCGCTTGTCACACGTGTCCAATCCTCAGACTCCGCCCCCTCGCTGATCTCCACTATATAGCCACTGATCTCTGATTGGCCCTTGTACAAAGGCTCCGCCCACAGCAGCACCAGAGAGTCACGCCTCACTTCTCTAAACTCCAGATCATACGGACAGCCTGCAAGATAGGATTATTAATATTCATACACATATGATTATTATATTCATACATATATGATATTATATATGATTACTACACATTCACACTGATATCCACCATTACTGTTTATTCTTGTTGCTATAATTTTTGCAACTTTTTGTCAATGTTTGTGCAGCTTGATTGGGTGAAAAAATATGCTAATTCTATATTATTTATTTCTCTTATATTTACAGTTCTTTATATGAACTGTGCTTATCATCTATAAAAAATACTACAGTATTTTCTAGTATTTCTATTTTCTTGTTTATGAACCATAGAATAGTAAAGTGTATTATACTGTATATATTGTAGTATATACAAAACTCTGTTAATGAATGAAGTATAACAGCCTATAGTGATCTGATAAACTGTATTAAATACTGTGGTATACTTCAGTTTTACTACAGTAAACTGTGGTGTCTTGTAGTATAATATACCCTACGGTTGCAAAAATCTACAGTACTGGCTCATTTGTTTATATTACTATAGTTGTTGTGTTACTATAGAATCACCACAGCAGATCAATTACTATAGTTGTGTTACCATAGCGACTACAGAATTACCACAGCAGATCAATTACTATATTTGATGTGTTACCATAGCAACTACGGAACCACCACAGCAGATCAATTACTATAGCAGCTGTGTTACCATAGCAACTACGGAACCACCACAGCAGATCAATTACTATAGTAGCTGTGTTACTATAGCAACTATGGAATCACCACAGCAGATCAATTACTATATTAGCTGTGTTACCATAGCAACTACGGAATCACCACAGCAGATCAATTACTAAAGTTGTTGTGCTACCATAGCAACTACGGAATCACCCCAGCAGATCAATTACTATAGTTGTGTTACCATAGCAACTACAGAACCACCACAGCAGATCAATT
>CAIGQW010044643.1:3412-37826 GCA_903798125.1 Danio choprae
GTGTGTGTGTGTGTGTGTGTGTGTGTGTGTGTGTGTGTGTGTGTGTGTGCGTATATATATATGTGTGCGTATATATACGTGTACTGGCGGGAGGCATGCGTTGGCACGAAGCCGTAGGCCGAGTGCAATAGCGTCCCACCAGTGACGATATACAGCCACATTGCACTGCTACGAGTGTGATATTGCGTTTATACAACAGTTCGACAGCATAATTGTGTATATAAAAAAGAAAATCAAACACGGAGAGTCTAAAAACCCTTTTGTATGAGAAACTACTTTCTTCCACCATTCATCTGCAGCTGACGTCAGAACAGCAGAAGCCGTTACTAATTCACCAACGCCACTTTAGAGCTAGTATTTGAATGATTCTCCTGCATAATGTATAAAGGTGATGACAAAACAGGTGATTTTGCTGACATTTTAAGATTATAAGGCTGAACCAATGCATTAAATGCCATCAGTCTACAGAGATATCTCCCTACAGTATTACAGTCTACAGTATTTCTCTGTTGCAATCGGGAGATCACAATAATTAACCACGAAAAAAAGCAGCGCAATCACTACCAGATTGCTGTTGTTTGCGATAAGTAAAAATGCTAAATACATGCGGGCATTTCTTCTTTCTTTCTGTTTACTGAACTATAGTCTGCATTAGCGAAAACAGGAGACTCATTAAAAAACAGATGGCCATCTTGTGGCTAGACAACGTCAACCGTCTTTGCTCTGCTCATACAGGCTAATGGCCGCCGACGCGCTGTCTCTCAGAAATTATAAATAATTAAAAATAGGCACTATCCTTAAAAATAAACTGCATAGTTGCAATATAAACAACTACATTATCGCCTCAAAAGTACATTTTGTCGTCCAACAGCAGCAATATTTGTCAAACTATAGAGTGTCCTCTGCTTGTTGCTGAATGTGGGCGGAGTAATACAAGGGTGAAGGGTGAAGAGGCTGGTCGAGTGCAATCAGATTCAAGAACCAGACAGAACTGTTGTATGTGTGTGCATTGGCATGAGGCTTCAGGCCGAGTGCCTTAGTGTCCCACCAGTGACGATATACAGCCACATCGCACTGCTATGAGTGTGATATTGCATTTATACAACAGTTCGACGGCATAATCGTGTGTATAAAAAAGAAAATCAAACACGGAGAGTCAAACCCCATTTGTAAGAGGAACTACTTTCTTCCGCCATTACTTCACATCTGCAGCTGACGTCAGAACAACAGAAACCATTGCTCATTCACTAATGTCACTTTAAAGCTAGTATTTGAATGATTCTCTAACGTAATGTATAAAGTGATGACAAAACAGGTGATTTTGCTCACATTTTAAGATTATAAGGCTGAACGGCATGAAATGCCATCTCAGTCTAGAGATTTCCTAGTATTTCTCTGTTGCAATCAGGAGATCACAATATTACTATGGTAAAAATACAGCACTACAACATACAAAAGAGAGATCGACTTAGAAAGTAATTTACTTGTGTAATAGTGGTTTGATCAGCTGTAGTTCAAAATTACGCTGTTTTTTCCTTAGGGTTTATTATGCATCTCTGTCGCCATCTTGAGGATGACCATCGTCAACCGTCTTTGCTCAAAGATAGACTAATGGCTGCCGACGCGCTGTCTCTCAGAAATTATAAATATTTTAAAATAGGCAATCCTTATAAATAAACTACATAGTTGCAATCTAAACAAATACATTCTCAACTAAAAGTACAATGATGTTATCCAGCAGCAGCAGTATTTGTCAAACTGAAGAGTGTCCTCTGCTTGTCACTGAATGTGGGCGGAGTAATACACAAGGGTCATTTAGCATTTTTTTTTTGCAGGCGAGTGTCTTATAATAGCTTCACTAATATCAGTGTGAGGACAGCTTGTTCATTGACTGATTATCAATAAGTACATTGTGAACTTTTGAGTCTTTCTGTGTGAGGTGATGGTGTTTGGTTAGTCATCAAACACAGATTGCAATAAAGGCATGAAAGTTTCGTCAGTTGTCTCGCACATTGCGTGTGTCAGTGTCAGATGTGACGCTAGTGTCTAAACTTACTCTATGGGTGGGAGGGACGTGTTGAACATCAGGCAGGTAGGGGTCTGAAAATTCTGTCCCAAAACTGTATTTATGAAGCTGGGTTTTGTCTTGATAATTAGTACTCATACAATGTACAAATGATTAATGCATTATTTAATAAAACATTTATACTTTTAAATACATTTTAAGTTGTACTGTTTAATTATTAGAGAAAATTCTATTTTATCAGTCAAAGATACTTAACTGTAAACTGTAAAAAAAAATAATAATCCCCAAACGTATTTTTCCCAATATATTTATCTAATTTTTCACCATGTTATGAATTAAACGTCTTAATAAATTAAAAATATATATAATTTTTTTAACACAGAACATTTTTAATATTCCAGCAGACAGCAGCTATAACAAAATATAGCCTAACTTTAAGTTAATCTGTAACATAAAATATTTTCATTCATGTAAATTTTATATTTAGCAAAATGTTCTTCTGTAGCTCATGGGCATTTAATGGCTTTTTTGAGGTAAAGGTAATGTTTCATGACATTATTTACATGCTTTTTAGCTACTAAAATGCAGATTAAACAATGTTTGTGCGATTATATGAAACCTGATGCATTTAAATATGAAAAACTGTTTCTTACTGATGAAAAATATCCATAAACTAGAGCGAGTGATCCATGTTTGCAATCTGTATGGTGTGAACCCAGCCTGCTTGTAGAGTTGCAACCTCTCTGCAAACTGTCTGTCTTTGGTGAGAGGGGGGAGAATTCTCATCAGCTTCATCATTAAGGAATATTTTAGCTGCAGTGATAGCTTAATTCATGTCAACAATAAATTCAGATAACTTTTTCTTGTTGACAAAACCATCAGACACAGTTATGTATATGATCTTACTGTTTGCACCTTTTTCATTCTCTCATTTCCAATAGATGCTGCATCCTTTACTGGCTGCATATTTTTCCAACTACAAGCAAGGCCACGGGTCAAACAGAAAACAGGTGTTGTGTTATTCACGCATTAATGAAATTAGTGCCATTGCAATGAATTTCCGGTAACGTGTTATTACCACTATCAGTGTTAACATGTGATACGAATAATAATATAATAAAACTAGAGGGTCTGTTTCCTTAAACTAGATTGTCATGCATTTCTTTATTTTAACACTGCATACTTACAGTTAAATCCTGTATTTTAAATTTGCGACTAATCTACATTAATCAGAAACCGTGATTGCAATCAACAAGTTAAATTATTTAATAAAGTATCTTTTTTTTTCCTCGAAACTGTTGTTTGTCTTAGTGTGAGGGACATGAGAGAAGAGAAAAAGAGGGAATAAACAAATCGCTTCTCAAAGGACCACTGAGTTTAAACGTGTCTCTGGATGGTCCAGATCATGGTGGGCTACAGCCGTTATCCTCTCCAGATTGTTTTGTTTGTACAGGCTGTTTTTCAGGGAAGGAAAGTGTTGTGATTTTGTTGGTGTCCTGGGAAGAGAAACTGGCCAGCGTTGATTCTCTATAAACAGTGAGCTTGCGCAAATCACCGCTGCTGTTTAACAAGAGCGACAACTTAGTGAGTTTCATCTTGCTCCTGTTCTATGAATATGCACATGATGGAGCCATGATTTTCAGGAGGGCTGAACCGATAGTGGTTTCAGAGAGCTGGAGCGGCTGCCAGATTTCAGGTTATTCAGAGTAATTCAGCAGATGTCAGTATGTGGAGAGCCCTGCGTGGAGCCCTGCTCTAAGATGAGCATACAGCCAAGTCAGTCTCTCTCTATAATTAAGATATTTTCCAAAAAGGTATTTTGGCAGCCATTTTCGAATGAGGTCATTGTTCAATAAAAAAAAGAAGTCTCAAAAAA
Source organism: Danio choprae (assembly GCA_903798125.1). Lineage (NCBI taxonomy): Eukaryota > Metazoa > Chordata > Actinopteri > Cypriniformes > Danionidae > Danio > Danio choprae. The sequence continues at coordinate 7,315 of CAIGQW010044643.1, forward strand.
GTCTGCCCTTAGCCAATGGAAATACGGGAAAGAGTGCATTACGTAATCCAGTCAATCATTTCTATCATACCATTACTAAGAACACCACACCCACATTAAAAGCAACGTTCAGCGCTGTTTGTTAACACTGCCAAATATGTATAACAGTGCTAATCAGAGGTTCTTGTGCTGTTTCCCTTTGTAGTTTTGTCATAGGATGTTTTTTTTACTTATTTTAAAAACATTGAAACATTGAAAAGTTGAAACATCATCTACTTATGAGGATACAAGTATGGAAGGTAATTTTCACATTAGAGTAAAAAAATGGAAATGTAATGTTGGCCATTAGCAGTTGTATTCTGATTCTAACTTCAGATCCTAACCTTATTGGCATGACTTCTACTATTCAAGCATTTTTGTTTTGTTTTAGGTGGTATAACACCTAAAATTGAAGATGTAAAGCTGTCATGGGTAAAAGAAAAAAATATTTCTGTTAACAATGTGCAGACAATTGAATAGACAACTGAAACATTTTCTTTATATTCTTTTGTTTTCTCATAGAAAAAAATGTCATAAATGTTTGGAATGAGCTTAAGTAAATGACAGAATTTACAGATTTTTTGTGTGCACTATTCCTGTCCATGTTTAGCAAAGTATGTCGTTTTAAAAAAAACATTTGTGGATTTTTCAGTTACTTTTATCAGTTTTCTTGGTTCCTGTAGCCCTTTATTAGAAGCATTTATGAGTATATTGAAAACACATTCTCATGCACATACAAGAGCAAATTTCCTGTTTTAGCAACTTCAGATGTTTGCATGTTTTAATAAGGTGTTAGACTCTTAAATGGGTAAGGTCTATTACAAACATGACAGCATGTAGTTTAATTTACAGCAGAGCTGTTTGATGTCTTTTATGAGGACATTTGTGGCAGTTCTGCAAAACATCCATTTTGTCATATTCACCCAAATGTTTTATGCATGAATTTGAGAGATTTTCAATTGATCCCTTTTTGTGTCTCACTCAACAAAGGTGCTGATCAGCAGTCAATGAGCAGATGAAAGACTGGCCTATTTCACTGCATTTTTTGGAGCAGTGATTAGATTAAAATAGGCATACGGGGTCCAAAGTGCCAGTTTGACCACGTCTAAGTGGCTGCTGGCTGTTCGTTAAATGTGATCGTTCAGATGTGTTTGCATGCATCTAAAACATTACCTGTTTGAGGGGAAGTAGTGGTTTTAAGAGGTGTCTTGACACATTCATTTAAAGGTGCATAAACATTGTGCCCATAAGAACAAAGGGTGTCAACATGCAGGTTCTGGCAAGTGTGCATACCCCTTAGTCTTACATGTAGCAGATCCTTCCTCTAAATACAGGATAACAGCTTTACTGTAGATACAAATATAGTGTGTGATGACATACACATAATATGAGCATGCACACCCTCAATTCATGTTCAGAGTCAAGTGCCTATTACACACCATTTGCTTCCCCAGCATACAATACAATCTTACAAAAAACCACAACAGCACCTGTTGGGTGGCAGAAATGGCATTTTTTGTGTAGGCTGATGGGTCTGTCCTTCCTGTTTGAATGTGGGACACCCAGACAACTACTGCCTCATGTGTGTCTCATTCAACATCATGAGGAGACACTGATACAAGCTTTTGGGATTAGGCTTTTCCCAAGACACTTTAGTTCTACAATGTCTTCATAGCTGGTAGTCTTAGAACCACTAAAAGACACTGTCTCTGAAGCCCGGTATGCATGCAATGAAAGCTGACTTCATTGGCTGCCTCTGGACTGGTCTAAAAAGCTGCACTTGAACACACCAAACAAATGACAGGTGGCCGAAACTAGAACATGCATCCTGTGAGAGGGAATGTACCTTTCCATAACTGTAAGCGGCAGTAGTTTGTATTGTCATTCCACAAAGATTCATTGGAACTAGTACTGCAAATATACACAATTTTCACAGTACTTTGTCATTCACCATAGAGTGATTTGCTACGAGTTTGTACAAGTTTGTCTGATAATCATTCATTCATTTTCTTTTTGGCATAGTCTCTTTATTAATCAGGTCACCACAGCAGAATGAACTGCCGACTTATCCAGCATATGTTTTACGCAGCAGATGTCCTTCCAGCTGCAACCCATCACTGGGAAACACCCATACATACTCATTCTCACACATACACTATGAACAATTTTGCTCCGGAGCACCCGGAGGAAACCCACGCTAGCACGGGGAGAACATGCAAACTCCACACAGAAATGCCAACTGACCCAGCCGAGGCTTGAACCAGCGACCTTCTTGCTGTGAGGCGACAGCGCTACCCACTGCGCCACAGCACTGCCCTGTCTGATAATCTAATTTGCAAATGTTTGAGAAATGGCATGAAATGATAGCTGTCTTTTTTGTGTTCCCTCTTGATTCACCAAACACCAAATATTCACCAAATAAACTAGCCCAACTGACCCACAACCCATCATTGCCTAATTGCTGAGTGTCAAGTTGGTGTGTTGATATGTTCACAAATGCTAAATAATTTTGACCAAAATTGGAGTGAAAACAGAAATACTGTGAAATATGTTTTTTAATAAATTTTTAAAGGGCACCTATGATGAAAATCAACTTTTGGAAGCTGTTCAGACAGAAATGGTGTAGGTATAGTGTGTCCACAGTCATATTGGGGTGATATAAAGACAGTAAGTCTCTTTTTATATACATTTTCTGACGTTAAATATCTAAATTCCTCCCATTTTGAGACCCACCACAACGTGACGTCGGAGTATGGTTTTCCTCGCCCACTGAATTGATTGACAGCCGCATATTAACATGTCTCCGTAGTAACGCATATAATCACTTGTTTTCAGTGTAATACAGCTTGGTCACAAAAAAATATTTTACTGATAGGTCTATAAATATTTTTGTTCCTTGCAAATTTCAACACGTGAAAGTTGGTGGAAATCTTGTATTTGTCTATTTTAGCATTTTATTTGTCAAAAATGGGCACAATTGGTCACTTTATCTGTGTTTCCCACAATAGAGTGTAGTACTATTTGAATTTGAACTTCATAATCATTTTAGGGCTGGGACACAGGCTTTGTCAACCTGTCACTCAGCGTCGGTCTGGCTAATTGGTTTGGTGTGTTGCCTCTCGTTGGGTTAACGTCTAAACTCTTTGTCCTGATTGAGCATGTAGAATCAGTGTTGCTTGTCGGCTAAAGAGAAGCACGAGTGTGATGTAGTTGAAGTGATGTAGCAAGTAAACAAACAAAAAAAAGTCAAGAAGGAACACAAAGAGGGTGCTACATTTTTGCTACATTTCTTAAATATTTGCAAATGAAATGGAAGAAACTACTTTGTTTACGCTTTTACATGTACGCATCCAAGTTCACATCGCCGATTGTATACAAGAAAACAGATACTGCCCTCCGTGGGTGTGGAAAGACACATTCTTCCATGTAGGAGTAGAATGCGCTCTCTCGTTTCAGTGCTGTCCATTTGGTGTGTTCACGGGCATCTTTTTGGTCCAGACGAGACCAGATATGAGCCAACGAAAGGCGACAACACAATTGGTTTTCGTCTGCACTAGTGTTACATCGGTGTTACATTGATATAGAAGGTATATGGCATGGGTTTTACGCTCATTTACACATTGCATGAGTTTTGCACTCATTTACAACTTATGGATTTGCCTGTTGAATCAAAAAGTGTGTTTTATCTTATAAAAAAAAGCGTCATGACTATTAACAATGAGCTCTGCTCTGATTGGCCACGGCTCATTTCACTATGTCACAGGAAAGAGGTATCTACTGTCAGATGTGAATGCTGTTTTCTGAACTCTAAAATACAAGTGTGCAAAGTAATCATACTTCAGTTGTCATTTTAAAAATCATTTTAACATTAGTGGTGGATTTGCATTTGTATTTCCACATGAGCCTGGTACACTACGGCATGATTGCAAGCCTTTCTCAGAGAGGATTTCCATGCTGGTAGAGTGCCTGTGCTTGACTTGTTGCCTGGCTACCAGTTTCTCCATAGCAGGTTAAGCCACATTACCAACTTTGGCAACATAGTGTTAAAAAAAATATTTAAAAAAATACTGTATGTTTGGACATACAGGATTGTTTTACATAATTTTCTGTGATATACATTATTGTTGGAAGTTGCTTATTTATGGAAAACGTTATCTAGCTAAGCGTGTGCATGGGCAAGATCATGCTAAGCGGGAAACACAAAATTGTATATAATGCATGATTGGCTGAATTGTGAAGTCTTTGCTATTTTTTTGCCACTTATCCTCTCACTAACATTACTTCAGCCTTTTGTCACTTCTAGTTTCTGGTCAGCCCACCTCTGAGATAAGTCTTTACGTGGAGGGCACGGGGCAAGCTGTGTGGGCATCTTGCCTTGCAGTTCCCACACATCTCTGCCGGACACAGATGAACCTTGACCCCTCAAGGTCCTCGCCGCGGCGGGAAGAGTCTCCATTCAGTCAACAATTTCTATTCAGTGTCGCGCCTGTATTTAAAAGCAGGACTCACATTGTGGTCAACGCCTCCTCATTGTCCTGCCGGCAGGCGAGGTCAGATGACTGGCTGCTACAGGCTAGGAAAAGACTTCCGAAAGCCCATTCACATCTGACCTGACCCCCTATTCAGTGCTGAGTCATAGGGATCAAACGCTGGGAATCTGGCTTCTCTCTCCAAGATCTTTCTTCTATTGGTGTTTTATGTTTGAAGAGCAACCAAAGTGACAAATTATATTCTTAAGAGAAGCATTTGTTTCTGCTGGGGCATGGGGATGTTTAAGATGCAAATGCTTTTTTTTTCTTGCGAGTGTGAATGGTTAACCCTTTGAAAGGGCATCAACGTGACTGTTTTTTTTTTTTGTAATGCTAAATGCCTGGATTAGTCTAAATGAAGCTAAAGAGCATATTAGTGAAAACTTTAATGGCCACATGTAAAGTGTAAACTGAATTAAATCAGCTCTTTTAAGTGTGCGTGATGACTTGAAGGATAACCTAACCATTTAATGGCATGTTTAGCTTAAATCAGGATTTGTATAGGAAAGAAGTATATTAAAAATGTCTGAAGTAACATAAGATAAAACACAGTCACTTATTGAAATTATTATTAAAGTGGATGTAGAATAGTCTAGTATGTCTTTCTATGATTCTATCTGCCGTTCTGGCAATCATTTTGTCAATATTTGTCTTTCTGTCTGTTTGTGTCTTACTGTTATTCTGTTAATCTATTACATTCTTCTTGTGGCCTATAAATTCTCACGTTCTGAATTATAATGTATTTTAATTCTACTTCAAATGTGAAGTTCAAGTATGCATCCTGATTGCTACATTCCATTGAAATCGTACATTTAAATGGTGTGCACAATCCTAGTGTAGTGCTATTATGTGGAACGTATGGGAATTACGTATCTTTCATTGAATCCACCTGTCTCTGCAACTTTTTGAGTAATGCACAGATGTAACAAAATCTAAAATCAAACCAGGCACATCTGTTTACAAAATCAGCATGATTAAATGCTTACATCTGGTTTCAGGGTTTAGTGTAAGTGAAGTAATTAATATGTTCTGGAAAGTAATTTGATGTTGTGACACTTTTGTACTACAGTATGTGGCTATATCTGTCCTACAGGACTTGATAATATATAAACTCCCCAATCAGATCTCTTTGTAACTTTCTTGTTTTTAGACTCTTATTTTGTACTTCATCAAAATCCACGTGTTTTCTCACTGTTTACAATTTACATGTATTTAAAACAGCCACCCCATACCCCCTCCTCATGTCCCATTTCTTGACTCTGTCATGCTTAAGCTGTTGTCAAGACTACAGTGAGGTTAGGGCATACACGAAAATAGGGGGAAAAAACTGCATGTAAGCGCAAATTTCAGATTGAGGTCCCAGGACACTATAGGTACAGGAAAGGGGGCTTCATCTCCGAGTGTGTTTTAAATCAACTTGAGAGGGTCTCTTTGATTCTCTACATGCTGTGTGTGTTGAGAAGTGCTCTGTTGCGCTATTCTCCTGTGGTTCACCTGTCAGAGCTGGGAAAGTAAAGAGTGGTGGGCCAGAAAAGGGAATAGGGGATGTGTTTTGCCTCTTTTCACAGCCCCCCTGAGCCCCATTGTGTGGTCTGCTGTGCCACCACCCAGACCTTCTCCAACCACCAAGGTAGAAAGCACTTAATCGGGGCTGGTGCACACAGATGTATTGTGAAGGTGGTGGCTTATAGAGGCAGCCAGTGCACCCATTTGAAACCACACAGCCTAGATGTTAGCTATTGGTAAGCTTTTCTTAGCTCATAATGAACTGTGTTACTGTAAATCTGTACTAAGTCCAGACAAGCATGTGTTAGAGCCTCTGCTTCCCCATTAATGGTGCTGGGGTTGCCGCAAGCACAGGGGTTGAGGCCGAGTCATTGACCCTGCCAATTATTTACTAATCCAGTCAAAGAGGGTTTCCCCTTATACACACAGAGCATGTTTGCACTGCATTATTTCACTATAACTGTTTAGCTGGATTACAACAGCTCACAGGCTGATGCTGAAGTGGATGTCTGCCATTTGAAAGGTATACACTGCCTTTGCAAGTTGCATGGATATAGTAACATTTACAGGCATGTCCATTTAAAGTTCCACTTAGATGTTCAAAAACAATATGTACTGTCAAAACATTTTGGGGGGCAAAAACAAACAAACAAACAATATATATATATTGCGGCGTTATGGCACAGTGGGTAGCGCTGTTGCCTCACAGCAAGAAGGTTGCTGGTCCAAGTCTCGGCTGGGTCAGTTGGCATTTCTGTGTGGAATTTGGATGTTCTCCCCGAGTTTGCATGGGTTTGCTCCAGGTGCTCCGGTTTGCCCCACAAGTCCAAAGGTATAACGGTGAAATGGGTAAGGTAAATTGTCCGTAGTGTATGTGTGTGTGTAAGGGTGTTTCCCAGTGATGGGTTGCAGCTGGAAGGGCATCCGCTGTTTAAAACATATGCTGGATAAGTTGGCAGTTCATTCTGCTGTGGCAACCCCTGATTAATAAAGGGTCAAAGCCGAAAATGAATGAATGAAAAAAAATCTGTAACATCTAAACATGCAAAATTATTACTTCATTTAGTTGTTTTTATACGAAATTTGCTGGCTTGCTCTTTTGGTTTAGAAATTGCAATATTTATGTAGGTCATTATATATGATTTGGGTGTGGAGAAGGGTCACTGGTGCAGCCTCCAGTGTGTTGGGTGCATGACATCCTAGAATGAAATGTTTTATTTACGTGTCAAGTGCCTCATTATGATACTCTCCCTCATATTTATGAAGCAAGTGAAATCTGTTAGTTCAGTAAAACAACTTTGGTAATCATTCAGTCATTCAGTTAAAATAAGAAACCATTTAACCATTAGGGGTTGTAAAAAGAAAGAAAGAAAGGTCAAGCTCTTCTCTGTTCAAATGGGAATATATTTGAGACATCTTTTATATGCATTTGTAGTCACTGCTTATATGGAAAGTACATTATCACAGTCCCTGGGCCTTAAGTGCAATAGCATTGTTCTGAAGCCTTGGAAAGGACCACGGTAAGTGTCCCTGTGCCGTCTGGATTTATGATCCTCTGGAGGACAGCTCTGATCTGGCACTGGTCAGTTGGCTTTTAGAAGAAAGTGAGGGGAGAATCGGTCTGCTTTGAACTCTTTCACAGGGCTGCGTTTTTTGGGGAGCTGCTCTCCCTTCTGAACGGCACAAGACAGTAAATCTCCAGCCAGCGCGCCACAGTACTGCTTAAAGTCTTCATTTGTTGCCCAGCAAGACCTTGGCGGAGTTCCAATGAATCTTCAGGCTTATTGATCTTGGCAAGGGCTGCTTTTGCTCCTCACTGGGATTTTGGGACACTCTCAGAACCGAATTTACTAAACAGTTGCACACAGTATTTTACATTATGATCTTATTTACTAACAGCCCAAAAACAGTTCATCACCTATATGCCTTGTTCTTTTAAATATGTAGTTATCATAAATGTGCAGTGTTACCTATAATGCCAAACATACCAAGATAACCTGCTCTATCCCACATGGATTCCAAAGTGTCATTTAATGGACACTTTACTATCCCACAGACCACACAAGAGACATAACTTGCATAACTGGTCACATGACTATGGCAACAGTTGTACAGTGTAAAATTGTACTCACACTAAACACATTCTGGCTGTATGTAACATACATTTTAAATGTTTTATTCTACAGATTTTTATGAAGTACTTTTAATTTTACAAGGATGTTAAATTGATCAAAGGTGATATTTTCTATTTCAAATAAATGAACTGCTGACAAAATAATAGTCTTCCAACCAACAAAATAACCCAAAAATCTTTAAGAAAAAAAAGCTTTACTCAAGTTTATTTAAATTAAATGTATTAATGCTGCTAAGAACTGAATTTTCCCCCACCCCTACAAATAAAGCAGAACAACTGTTTTCAACATTGAGAATAATAAAAGCACCAAATTAGCAATATATGAGAATGAGCTCTAAAAAAATCATGTGGCACTGAAGAGTTATTTCATTCATTCATTCATTCATTTTCCTTCGGCTTAGTCCCTTTATTCATCAGGGGTCGCCACAGCAGAATAAACCACCAACTTATCCAGCATATGTTTTACACAGAGGATGCCCTTCCAGCTGCAACCCAGTACCAGGAAACATCTATACACACACACACACACACACACACACACACACACTACGGCCAATTTAGTTTATTCAATTCACCTGTACCGCATGTCTTTGGACTTGTGGGGGAAACTGGAGCACCCGGTGGAAACCCACGTGAACATGAGGAGAACATGCAAACTCAACACAGAAATGCCAACTGACTCAAACCAGCGACCTTCTTGTTGTGAGGCGACAGTGCTAACCACTGAGCCACTGTGTCGCCCCAGAGTTATTTCAAATTGTAATAATTTTTCATATTAGTGTCTTTACTTTATTAAACAATGCAGGCTAATTCTGGGTGAGATATCACTGAATACTTCACTGCAACAAACTACATAAATAGTTTTGAATGCATTGTTGATGCCTAGTATTTTAGAGCAAGATGTTTAAATTGGTAAACTCAGTTTGACATTTGAGTATCATAATGAGCAGAAGAGCATGACAAAATAATCATTCTGACATCCTAGAATTAGCAATACTACTAATAAAGCCTGTTTATGTGAAAGTGACTGTTTCAGGAAAGGAGGATGCTAGTGAAGTACTTACACAGACAGTGAAGAGTATAGCTTTGCATAAAATTCTAACTTAAGAGTTGTTTTTCCATGTTCACCTTACCATGCTTCACATGCAGCTCATAACAAGGGGAAAACTTTTTGAAGCTGTTCATTTATAATTCCACTGACCCAGCTGATCTTATTCTTCCAAATTTGTTCTTTAAAGATTGTACTTTCCCAGTCTCCCAGACTCACCTCCGAGTACAAGGTATTTGTTTCTTTTTAAATGCGTCCAAAGCATTAGATATTTTCTGTAAGTGATATTTTATGGGGCCTCTTTGAAAGCCTTTTGCCTTGCCAAGCACATAACTGCAGGCTCTTTAGACATTGAAAAAACAAGTGAGACCAGCTCAATTTCATGGTAAGTGCATTTGGCGATATCTAGACATTTCTTTCAAGTGTGTTCTCCACAGCTGACTGATATCTTCAGGGGGAAACTTGTCACCCAGAGTAATTGGCTTTTTCTGATATCTGAGCGCACTCTTATATGCCCAAGGTGATGCACCGATGATGTTTTTCATTTGGGGCTTTCTGTTTAATGTAACAGTTGTCTAACCACTGCAACATGGAACACTCATGCTCTGGAATCATTTTGACATCGAAGAAACAGTACAGTGAAGTCACATTTTTCAACAATACCAATTTGAAAATATAAAAAAGTTGACACTTAAGGCCAGATTTACTAAACAGGGAAAATTTGTAGTAGAGTTCAATTCCAAAACAGGTGGTGGAAATTTCAGATGATTTACATGATGATATGGCATGTACAAAATGACCAATGTAGTAAGTGCTCCGCAAATTACCGTAATGGCAAATAAGAAGAGCTAATGCTCATAAGCTACAGCTGATCTAATATGACCAGCCACAAAACAATATTTTTATTCAATACTGGGGCTTAGGGGGCTAGATAAACATGTAGGGGTACTTAGAAAATCAATATTCATGATGTCATCAGAGTAAGCCTACTTCCTAAAAATTGTTGTTTAATAAAAGCAGCTATGGTCCACATGTTGAACAAAAGTTTAATATTTATTTGTTTGCCAAAAAATAGGTATTTTCACAAAATGGACAAGCTTAATAAAAGTGACCACATGACAATGTCATAATCCCTTTACATGCAAAGGTGAAAGACTTCAGAACTGGACAGCACCCATGCGCCCAACACACACACCTTTTTAAAAAAAAATTTACAGTAAGCCTTATCTAACTAATTTATGTAAGATAGTACACTTGATGGATATTTTGATAACTGTTTGTGTTTTTGACAGTTCAGGTGGAAGGAGAGTAGATCACACACTGTATGAGGTAGGATAGCGGGAGTGCATCAGTTTTGTCATTCAGCATGATTCCCCTTCCTGGATTCTCTTATTGCAGGTTAATTGATAAAGAATGTGAATGCATGGTCATTTTGTTTGATAGCGAGCTTGGTTACCTTTGATTAGGTTGACAGCTAAAATTTTGGACTCTCTTGGGATATACAGGATATCTGGTCATCCCTTTGGGGGCTAAACCTGAGCTATTCAAAATTCTGACAGTGCTATAGTCAAAAAATTAAGTTACGTTTGGTAGACATGGTATTATGTATCTCACCTTAGTTGTTTGTTCATCTTTTTATTCCTGAACCAAATTAAAAATAAAGGCAAACATTGTGTGTTTGGATGTTCCTCTGGCATTCAAAATAAATTAAAATGTGTCTAGCTTAAACCAAACGCGCTCTGTTCTCTGCAGTGCCTCCTCCTGGCAACAACAACTGCAGCCATTTCAAGCGCAACCTTAAAGGGTGTCTTCACACCAGGAAAGTCTGTTTGTTTTCTTGCAATCAAACACAATGTTGATTTTTTTTTTTTTATTTGGTGTGGTTTGCTTTCATGCTGCCCTTTTTTAAAAAAAGTGAACCATAAATTGTAAACAAAACCCCACGTGTGCTAATCTCAGCTATTTATTGGACAGAAATGCTTGCGATCCCAGAGCGTGCTGTCTGCCGTGTAACCATCAGCTGTGCTGTTTGAAGATCTGACTCAGCTGTAACTCTGAGAGACTGTTCACATATCTTGCCTTTTGTTCACACAGTTTTAGTTTTTTTTTTTAAATGTATGGTTAGTGTATTATACATATTTCGAACCAAACAAGGCAGGTGTGAATACACCCTAAGACAGCTTTTTTTTAGGCGGCTCTTAAGTTATGGCGCAAATACCTGTAATTTGAGGAGAGTAAACATTAATAAATCGTAAACATGAATCAGAAATCATGGGTTGTTGAGCACCATTATAGAGATTTTCAGTGATCTGCATTCTTTTGTTTCGAGTTAGCTTTCACAACTGTACATTTGAATATTTTTTTCAGAATATTTGCTTTAAATTTGCGCATTGGCAGATGCTTTTTTCTAAAATGATCTGTTCATTCATACTCTGTGGATTAAACCAATTACTTTGATGTTGTCTATGCATGCTCTATTGGTTGAGCTGAAAATGCTGTATGTATGGTCAGTAACAAAAAATGTTAGAATTTGTGAGATTTGAGAGAATTTTGTGGATACAGTGTCTGAACTAATTTAAACACGAGCTTAACGAAAATTTCAATTGAACGTGAGAAGCCTGACAATTGAAGTTGTATGCTGACATACTTCATTTTAATTTTTCAAGCGAATAAGGCATGAGCTTTAACAGATATTTATTTCCTTCTGGCAGTTATGCAGCCCCAGCCATTTTATTCAGATCTACAGTACTGTGCAGTGCTATCCAAACACAGCTCAACATATGAACCCATTTATGTTCATTTAACTCTGACTGGTGCTATGAAATGGTCTAGTGGCTGTTTGCTTGGGCAAGTAACCAGAGAGTTTTGCGGTTTCCAAACCCATGTGGAATTTATCCATCGCACCCAAGAGAATGACTTGTAACCTGAATTGCCTTGGTAAAGCCCCAACCTCAAGAATGGAAATGAAAAGACATTCATATCTGCAGCTGACTGTGAAACGCATAAATAATGGTGAGAACTCTAGAACAGGACTGGATGCATTGCAGCTCGATCTGGCTAGAGAGCAACTAGAGGAATTACAGTGCGGCTTTTGGCCACTGGCCTATTTGTGCAGGCCAGACACCCCATTCAGCTCATGCCATGTCTGGCCCTCTTTAGACTGCCCCACACATGACTACAGATTGTGTCATCACATCGTATAGTTGGGTCAGAAATTTGTAGCTTGTGTAAGCGGTTGATAAATGCTTGCGTCATCTTCCCCACACTTTATATATTTTTTTGTGCAATTGCTGTTTTGAATATAAGGATTTGCAGGACTGTTGTTGTTTTTTCCCCTTTGTTTTTAATCTATTTGTTTCCTGAAGGAAAAGATTCTCGTAGATCTTCTCTTGAAAGCATCAAATGTAAAAGTAATCTCTGCAGGCCAAAAAGCAGCAGGACACATTCGGCCCCCTGTGCAGTCATCAGTCATGAGATCTTAGCTACTAACCACCCACAGGCATATGACAAATTTGCATTTTGTTGTATCAGCTGGCCGTAAAACAACAGGTCACATTGATCATTTTTATTATTGTTTTTTTCCCCCCATATCACTCTTTCTCTGTCTCGGTGTGATTGGGTGGTGTCTTTATAACAGGTCAAAAACAGGTCAGTGTATGTTCGTTTGTTTTTTATTGCAGCATTAAAATCTGACAATTGATAAAAATGCATCTACAACATGAATTTTTGATTGACCAGTCAGTGAATAGGGACAGTTCAAGCCGGTCTACCTGTGTAAATGCCTTAATAGCCATTAAAAAAATTATAAATTAAACTTAGAGATGAGGTGATTTGTGAATACAGTGCTTAAAATTTCATCACTATATTTAAATGATTTGGTATATTCTTGAACATAAAAGCACTGTGTTGTTTTGCTCATGCTGTTTTTCTCCTACTCTTACCCGCGTATTGTGAATTTAAGAGAAATTTCTGGCAACTTGTCAGAGCTCTAAGCTGCTCTTGGTTTTCTGTTTAGCAAGGCCACTCATTGGTCCCACTGACCTAAAGGCTTGACCGTGTGACCCAGTGGTCATCCCAACAGCCATCTGCCACCATGGCGTGAGGCTTTCCTTGTCACGTTGTCACGCAACTTTATACCATTCTGCATTGAGCTAAAGGAAATGATTCTACTGATTTATTTATGGGAAGGAAGTCATTTTTGTACTTTGGTTTCCCCCATTGTGATCTAAGAGATTCAGTGCAAACCTTACGTTCTCCAGAACGGGGCCTGGCTCAGACAGACAAGCAGACAGACAGACAGACTGGTAAGCCAGCAGGCCCAGGGCAGCTCCTTTTACCAAGACGGATTTGTTAACACTGTTTGGGTCGGTCAGGCCCTGGGCTGAAGTGACCTAATCTGTCATTAAACTCCTGTTACACTATGAGCAAGGCACAGCTCAGTGCCCCCTAAAGACTCTGCTGGAGGAAAGACGAGACACAATCTTCTGACTCAGTGAAGTAGGCCGTCATGAAAACAGCAGACACTAATAAATCCCAACATGGCACAGTTAGATACCTGCACTGCAAAAACAAGTGCTTAATTTCAGAGTAGGACTTGCACAAAAGACTCACACTGAATGCTTTGGTTTGATTCTTTAGCTCGGTTGGTCGGTTTGTTATGATCAGATTAGCAGCGAGTGTGCTCAAGCTTGCTGATTGCGAAATGATAGACATAGTTGCATCTGTTTGTTGTAGCAACATATCCTCTGGTATGACTTTATCTGGCTCACGGACTGTATTTCCTTGTGCTTTTATCTACTAACACTTTGCTGCTTATCTCATTTGGTTAGGGACATCTGATGCTGCATCTCTTTTGTTTTGAGGAAGGTAAATTGTGGACAATAGATGACTATCTCTGCATATCTCTGCGTCCATGGATATTGTGGTTTCACAATGTCTTGTATCTCATATCAAAAATGGTCAGTCAGAAAAAAATGCACTGCATTTATTTGAACAAAAGTACAGGAAAAACAATAATTGTCAAAGCAGAAGGTTGCAGAAAGGGAGAATAGATCCAGAATTTGTTTGCAATAATTGAATTAAAAACAATAGCATATTTGTACTGAGCATATTTTTACTCAGAAATGTGTTGTGTGTGAGTGTGGTTTTTGTTTTTTGTACTTTAAAGTTTTTTTATGTATACAGTTGATTTATTACTATTTCTGTGGTTAGCACTGTCACCTCACAGCAAGAAGGTCACTGGTTCGAATCCCAGCTGAGCCAGTTGGCATTTCTCTATGGAGTTTGCATGTTCTTCCCATGTTCGCGCGTGGGTTTCCTCCGGTTACCCCCGGTTTCCCCCACAGTCCAAACACGTGCTGTAGGTGAATTGGATGAACTAAATTGGCAATAGTGTAATAAGTGTGTGTGTGTGTGTGTGTGTGTGTGTGTGTGTGTGTGTGTGTGTGTGTGTATACGTGTTTTGTGACATGTGAGGACACAAATCTGTATAATGACATAGGCATGGCACAGGTATTACAAAAAGGAGGTGAAATATGAGGACATTGCTGACGTCCTCATTTCTCCAAAAGCTTATAAATCACACAGAATGAGTTTATTCAGAGAGTAAAGCTGTACACAGTCTCCTGTGATGGTTGGGTTTAGGGTTAGGGTGGGGTTAGGCCAATACAATATACGGTTTGGACTGTATAAAACGAATGGAAACTTTTCACAAAAACAAACATGTGTGTGTGTGTGTGTGAGTGAGTGTGAATGAGTGAGTGAGTGTATGGGTGTTTCACAGCACGGTGCTGGGTTGTGGCTGAAAGGGCATCCGCTGCGTAAAACACATGCCAGAGTAGTTAATTCCGCTGTGGCGACCCCTGACAAATCAGGGACTAAGCCAAAGAAAAATGATAAAAACTATTTCTGAAGTGATGTTTAACTGAGCAAGAAAATGTTTCAGGGTATTTCTTAATATTTGTTTTTCTGAAGAAAATCTTAATTTAGTTTGTCTGGAATAAAAAGTATAAACTGCTACGATCAATATTATTATCCCATTTAAGAAATTATATTTGAATTTGCTACAGAACAAACCACTGTTGTCAAATGACTTGCAGAGTAACCTGATTAACCTAGCCTTAAGCCTTAAGATTGCACTTTAAATTGAATACTATTATCTTGCAACTATATTGTATAAAAGCACGTAAAAATTTTTTGTAAAACAGCACTTTTAAAAGAAATCAAATTTCACAGGAAGGCTAATAATTTTGCCTTCATCTGTATAAACATGCTAGGTCTAAATGTATGAGGCTAGGTCTGAACGGCAGCTGGTGAAATTTCTTATTGCCTGCAGATAGGCATTTTGAGTGTGATCGCTTACATTTAAAGGGATAGTTCATCCGAAAAGAACAAAGGGGAAAAAAAGTAAAAGTATCACAGAATGGTCCCATATAACATGTCTTATACTCCAAGTGGTATGTGATGGGTGTTGGGGAAAAACAAACTATAATATTTATTTTTTAAAGAACAAATAATGCCATTGGTCTTCAGCAATGGCGAATTACCAGGCTGAGTAAATAATGACAGAATCTGTGGATGAACTGTCTCTTTAAGCTTTTGTCAGACATGACTGAAATACCAGGTTAATACATAAGACGCATTATGTGAAAGTTTAAAACTAAAGAGGTGTTTTTGATCTCTAATAAACCTGAGGGAGTGTGTCTGAGCCCCAAGCATTATCATGAAGATTCAGAGTTTTAGAGCCAAATGCAAAAAAAGCTCCTTATTGTGTGGACTTATATATTCCAGGTACTGTCAGTCGTCCAGATATTTGTGACCTGAAGAACATGATGTATTGTGGTGTGAAATGAGATCAGTTAAATAAAAAAGGACAACATCAAATATTTTCCAGGCTTAAAAGTGATTTTTATAATCACAATTGACTCTTGCAAAGCTGAGAACGTCTTTGCTATGACTTGCAGAGTTACTCTGGTGGTGTCTTTTGAGCAGAAGCTGTATGATATTCCTCGAATAGATCAAATTTAACAGATGGTACGGATCTTCTCTTGCTTTAATGAAGTGCTGACATAAAAGTAAAATCAAGTACAGAGCACAAAGCTTTGACATATGATCCTTGTAATCAGCTGTTTCTAACAGTTTTGAGTACGCCACGTACATAGACTAAATCTGCATAGTTTTCCTGCTGCACTGGACACTGACCTGTCTGATCATCTGTGAGATACCATACTCGATTTACCTTTTTGAAATTTCAGGCTATTCATTCATTCATTTTCATTTCGGCTTAGTCCCTTTATTAATCTGGGGTCGCCACAGCGGAATGAACTGCCAACTTATCCAGCATATGTTTTACGCAGCGGATGCCCTTCCAGCTGCAACCCATCTCTGGGAAACATCCATACACACCCATTCACACTCATACACTACGGACAATTTAGCTTACCCAATTCACCTATACCGCATGTCTTTGGACTTGTGGGGGAAACCGGAGCACCCGGAGGAAACCCACGCCAACACAGGGAGAACATGCAAACTCCACACAGAAACGCCAACTGACCCAGCCGAGGCTCGAACCAGCGATCAGCGACCTTCTTGCTGTGAGGCGAACGTGCTACCCACTGCGCCACTGTGAGGCCAATTTCAGGCTATTTTAGGACTTTTTTATTTAGTATTACTGTCATGGTAAAATATCCCTCGTGTTCCATTTGATGCAAATGTATGCAGGTTAACATTTTTTAAGGCTGTTTACGTCTAGTTACTTAGTTTTTGTTTCTGATCGAATAGCTATTTGTGAACCGAGCAGGTCTAAATGCCCTAAAAACAAGGCGGATATAAATCCAATTGCTCAAACCACTTCAGGAGGTGGTATGGATGCATTCCAGATGAAAATGGACAGGTCTAGATGCATTGGGTTGTTGAAATTTTTCTCTTCCAAAATGTAAATAAATAAACATGTGAGAGAGTGTTATTGGCTATATGACATAAGCGCAAATGAAATATATAAACTGTAACTCAACGCATTGCCAGAGATGACAATTTTTTTGATGATGATGTTTGTTTTGATTTATTGTCTCATGCTAACATTCTATTTTTGCTAAACATTCGCCATTATATGACAAAATTAGAATGTAAAATTAATATCAAATGGGAGCTTTAACAACAGAGATGCATCACACACATCTGTGAACGGAGAGGAAAAATAACAGAAAAATTAAGTTAACAAAGAGGGTTTTTTGGCAAGAGTATACACAAATTAATGTAAAACTCTTACAGTTTTGAATGATTGTCTGCAAGTGTTTACAACAAACATTGATGTTTCATTTAGCCCGTAATGACAGTTATTGCGGAGCCTTGTGAGCTTCTGACGATGTTTTACTGATGATGTACTGTATCCTACATATAAAATCACTTGTATGTAAAATAAAATGTATAGCTTACATTTATGTAAAAATGCACAGTGTGTAGCGCTGTCGCCTTATAGCAAGAAGGTCGCTGGTTCGAGCCTCGGCTGGGTCAGTTGGCATTTCTGTGTGGAGTTTCCATGTTCTCCCCATGTTTGCGTGGGTTTCCTCCGGGTGCTTCGGTTTCCTCCACAAGTCCAAAGACATGCGGTATAGGTGAATTGGGTAAGCTAAATTGGCCGTAGTGTATGTGTGTGAATGAGAGAGTATGGATGTTTCTCAGTGATGAGTTGCAGCTGGAAGGGCATCCGCTGCGTAAAACATATGCTGGATAAGTTGGCGGTTCATTCCTCTGTGGCGACCCCTGATTAATAAAGGGACTAAGCCGAAAAGAAAATGAATGAATGAATGAATAATAGATACATTTGCATATAGTGCAGAATTTGATGATTGGAAACAAATCAGTTTAGCGAAGACACTTTTATGTGACCATGGAACCATTTTCACAAAACCAAAGTGAACACTTATCAGAAATTAAAGAGAAAAACAATAATGAACATTTCTATTAAACCTCCCTTCTAAACTAATTAGCCTCATATACTCCATATACATATATATTGTTTTGTTTACAAATTGGTACTCATCAATTTATCGTATCTTAAGAAAAAAAAAAAACACTAACATAATGTTCATTCATTCATTTTCCTTCAGATTAGTCCCTTATTTATCAGGGGTCGTCACAGCGGAATGAACCACCAACTATTCCAGCATATGTTTTACACAGCGAATGCCCTTCCAGCCGCAATCGAGTACTGGGAAACACTCATACACACTCTTATTCACACACGCACTCATACACTACAGTCAATTTAGTTAATCCAATTCACCTATAGCGCATGTCTTTGAACTGTGGGGGAAACCAGAGCACCTGGAGGAAACCCACACGAACACGGGGAGAACATACAAACTCCACACAGAAACACCAACTGGCCCAGCCGGGACTCGAACCAGCGACCTTCTTGTTGTAAGGCAACAGTGCTAACCACTGAGCCACCGTGCCCCTTTATTTATCCTTTTTTTATTTATTTATTTATTTATGTTTCCTTTATTTATCAGGGGTTGCCACAGCAGAATGAACCACTACTAACATAATAATAAGACTCTCAAACTCTCACCAAATTAGATCTGACATCTGCACCATAAATTAACATAAACCAAAATTATCTTGGTGCTATTTTAGAGCACAGTCATAATAAATTAAATTTTTCTTTTCCTGTTTTTCAGATACAAAAGTTCTTTGAATTGGAGCCGCTGGCCCGAGGGAAGAGATGGATTCTTGTAGGCACCACAACCAATAACATGGAGGATGTGAAAGAGAGCTTCAGTCAACTCATCAGCCTTTTGGAGGAGAAGGAGGTGCTACCTAGCAGGATATGATTCAGTCAAACTTCAAAGTGGAAAGTGGGTTTGAAGTGTTGTTTGCTAGAACTATATTTTTTATTTTTGCTCTCCTCCTTGGTTGTTGTTTTATAACCCACTGGAGACATGGATGCAAACAGCCACATGTTTTGATGAGCTGACTGACTGACATGTTTGTTACCCTTGGGTCAAGGGCCACACATATGCTGATTTAGTAGCAGGTGAACCAAAATCCCCTAAAGCAATCAGGTTTTTACCATTGTTTGTAAAAGAATTAAGTCATTTGATAAGATAAACTTGTTTATTAGTTGTTTGTGCTGCATGTATGTAAATAATGCATTATACATATATACATAAAATGTGGAGTGTGAATCAAACCACAATTCTTAAAATGAATATTCATTAAGCATCTTTATAGGAAATAGATTTCATTTGATGTTTTTTTTGTATTGTTATAGCACATTTAGTGTCCCTTACACCAAACATTCTTTCTCCTTTCAGAGAATGTAATGCTGTTTGTTTTTCTACATAAAAGTTTTATTATACTGGTTGTGGGTATCACGTTTCTTTTACTCAGTTTACCATCTCCAAATGATGGTGTTCATTTTGTTGTTTGAAAAGTTGACACACCCAATTACTTGGCACTGGCTGAGCTGTTTTCAGATTTGAGCTGGAATACAAACTCTATCAATCAGTGTCCGCAACAGCTGCATTTGACAAGTCCCTGTCCACCACACTTAAGCCCTCCAACTGTCTGTGTTGTGGAGTCTCCTCCCCGTCTGTCACCACACTCCTCGCCTAGCCTCACACGCTCCTGATTCCTGTTGATATTAGCCAAATTCCTCTCCAAAAATTTTGATTCAGATAAATTTAGATAAATGTGCACCTTTCTCATGTTTGTAATATGTCTCACTGGAGTCCCCAGACTTGTTTCGGAGGACTTTGGGACATTTATAGTGTTAACTAGGTTGTATATGGCTTGCCTGCCAGTTGCCACATGATGTCTTATTTTTGGGGGGAAAAGATCAATTCTGTACTGCCTTTCATTTGATTTGATTGCATGCATCAGGTAGATGTGATCCTCTGGTTCACACTTTACTTTAGGGTTTAATTCATTAGAATTATGTAATGCATTAGGTATTAATGATTGGGAGATTTTATTCATTTGTGTTGATGTTAAACTATGCAGATATTGTACTATTGGTAATTTTGTTTATTATAAACAAACTAATGTTATTTTATACAACTAGAACAGTAACAATAGCAATACAATGTTATTTTTTATGGTATTGTTGTATAGGTAGAAAATAAAATTGCAAATAGTAATTATCTTTTTTATTAAATATTATACTTTTTTAAATCAACATATAGTATCTCGTAGCTTTAGAAGTGTTTAATAATAGTTTTAATTAGTGTTTTTTTTTAGATTGCCTGCTGCTATTTTAATTTTAGTTAAAGTGTTGTTTATTTGTTTTACATATTTATTTTATATACATTTTTAAGAATGTAGATGATGTTTTTGTGATAACTAGTTAAAAAAAAGGTTTTATTTAGCTAATACTTTTGAAATCCATTATAATTGTAAATATAAAATGATTTGAAATTATAATTTGGAATTGTTTATTAATTCTGACATGGGCACGTATGTGCAAAATACATCTGATATGCCGTTGGTTATTTAATAGTTCCACCTTCGTCCGGCAAAATCAAAGCATAGTGCAATAATCAAACTGTCCATCATATCATTGCTTCCCCATCTAATCTATGTCTCAAACACAAATTTCATGCGCTCTCAGTCTGATGTAGATAAAAAAAGGGAAGTTAACATTTCTCAGACAGGGTTCCTGATCCAGCCAGGTTTATTTTATTCTTCGCCTCTTTTTAAAACTACCCACGTTGCTTTAATACAATGTCTGTCACGCAGGTTGCCCCTGCACTTCTTTGATGTGCTCTTCCTCTGTCTGCGGCTGACGCTCCTCTCTAGTCTGCTGCTCTTGTCTCGCCGCTCTCAGAGAAAGCCCTTTGCCCCTTCTTTCTCGGGCGCTCTGCTTCCCTTTGGTCACGCTAATGGAGCCCACCCTCAAAGCCGAAACGCTGCAGAAAACCAGTTTGGCCTGTTAGAATTGGCCTGTCTGTCCTCGGAAGAGGCCCACAGACAACGATTGCGCAGGCCCTAAGGCCAGGAACTTATTAAATGCCCCATTCCTCTGCTTCGTGCACCATTATCTGGATGTCAATGATGTAATTAGATACACACCGGGACACCTTGCAGGTACTGAGACAAACACAACCCAGCTTTTTTGTTTTGTTTTTGGCTGCAGTCTGGCAGTTTTTTATGGCACAGAGCGCTCTTAAAACCCTCCCACATGGGATGTCTTTTATAATACCAGTCTTAACTCCATTTGCATATCATTTTTCTCGCTTGGCTCAGTTTCACACTTGCTGTGTCTAGACAGAGATTATTTTTAGTTCCTTAGCAGGAATTCACCAGCAACTGACAAAGACTTGGAACAGAGTGTGGTGATCATTGTTAGGTTGACTTTCCAGAAAGGAGGGGAAACGCTTTTGCTCGATATCCTCTTGAAAGTCTTTTCCCAGTTGTGTTTGTTCAAAGGCGAGCTTGCCTCATCATTTAAGTCCTCTCAGTCTAAAATGGTAATGCATGACTCGTCAGGGAACCTTTTTGTTTACAAGGAAAACAAAGCACGTTCCTTCAAACGCCGAATGTTTTGCTCTCCCTCCGTTCAAACAGCCGAGTAATCTCAGGCTTTCACAACCTGTTGAAGGGGCTTGCCCCTGTGGAAATGCAACAGATGTTCCCTTGACATCCATCTGGTCCTCGTGATCCAGTATCATGCCACGCTGTGAGGCCTTTTTGTTTTTTAACATTTTCAGCTTGTTCCCCAGTCAGGGGGCCGATGTCCCATGCCTTATGCATGACCAGGATATGGTGCCACCGGTGACTTTACTCAAAGCCTGGGATTAAAAATAAACACAGTAGTTTCTCCCACCCTGAATTAGTGTTGACAACGGGACTAGGGACAAAAGATTTGGTTTGTGCTCCCATGTTTGTGTCTTGGAGAAAGGAGGAAATAGACATACGACCAGGGTTTATTTAAAGGTGTTATCCTATGCATGTCAGGCCTCTCAGCATGGCATCACACACCTAAAACAAACAACATGTGTGAACTATCAATGATATTAGCTGCTGTGGGAAATCTTGATAAGGGGGGAAAATTCAAGGATTAGTTCACATGAAATGTAAATCCTATACAAATTTATGTGGAGGGGTTACAGTGTCACACATAATGTTTGGTGTCAGTATGTCAAGGCAATACAGCTTCAGATGCTGTGTGATATCATGCCATCAAATTCATTGATGCGATACATCAATTTAAATTCCATGACATTCTTTTGTGCGTGCGTGTGTCTTCCCATGCAAAATTTGGTGAAAATTAGACCTACAATGTAAGTAGGTTTTCAAATAAAGTGTAAGCAATTATGTTAAATTTGTGTGTACATTTATGTTAGATTTGCCTATTGTGGTGTGAATGATTTCAATTGCTCATGAGAGATCAACAGCCAAGGAAGGGTTTGAAAAATGTTTGTTGTTAAATTCAAACTGGCAGGAAATAAAAATTATGTCATAGCATGCAATTGAGTCCAAATAATCAAGTTTATAGCCTTTAGGTTATTACCATTAACCTAAAAATAATGTAAAACTTCTATTTTTCCTTTGTGAGGAATTGTATAACTTTCATATCTAGGGATTTTCTTTTACTTGATCATGACTTACTTTCTTCACATCACATTTAATCACGTATTTTCAAGACTTTACTCAAGACTCCCACGAGTCATGGAATCATTGGAATATCATGGAGTTTTAAAAAAAGGTTTATTCCAGTTTTAAAAAGTCAAAGAATATCAGTGATTTCTGTTTGTTGCTTTAAATTTATTTTAAAATCGTCCATGCTGTATTTTTAAATAACAGCTGTTGTTATTTTAGTCTATTTTTCAGCCCCATTTTATTCCTTTCATGCTCATCAACAAAAATTCACTTAAGTCAAATGCAGTCACTGGGCTGTACCTGTTAACTAAGGCTAATATGCCAGGATACTATACATTTTTCTGGCTTCAAAATGGCAGCTTCAAAGACTGGGTGTTAAAAAGCGGATGGCAGAAAAGCTATAAAGCTATCAAGTCAGGAAAAAGTCAGATAATTTGATTGTTGGTTTAAATTGGGAACCCTGTTCATTCTAAAAACCATAATTTCAGACATTTTTGTTTACAATGTTTTAAAATAACGAACTGAGTAAGCAGGCTGGTTATAATGACGGCTTTCTGATCATTCTGCCAGTGTGCTTTGTTTAAACCGATGCAGATTACTGTGAACAGAAAAAGTTGTGAGGATAACTTCACTCACTTGCGTCACCAGAGTGTCTGCGAGCTGCTCTTTTTTCGCTCAGTTTGCACGAGCCGGTCTAATGACACACACAAGAGGCTTGGTCACTTGGCTGAACAGTCTCCATTGAGCTTGTCATTCAAGCTTGTGTTTGTGCTACTTTGGAGGATTTCTTTCTCCTCCGTCCTCCTCTCGTCTCCTCTCTTCCCATCTTTTTTCTCTCTCTCATCTTTTGACGCGATGATGGAGATGTGTGTCCCAGGTGGCCCACTCATCAAAACACAAGGGATCTGGCTCCTTATTTCAGACAAAAACATCACACTCTTTGTTGTCCAAAGGAAAAGATCTGGATGAGGATTTACCCAGGAGAATCTGCCCTCCCCATTGCCCACCAAAAGCCGTCTCCGCCCCCTGCCGTCAAAGAGAAATGTCAATCAAACGAGGGCATGAGGTTTGTTGAAAAGGTCATCGAGTGGTGGTCATTGCGGCCATTGTGTTCCTCTCATGAATGGAGAAGACAATCCAATGTGTCCAACTGACCTCACTTTGGACTAACTCCCCCTTCATATATACCGAGAGGAAGATTTAGACGTCCAGACGCCACGCTGCAATTGTTCATGCAACACAGTTCCTGCAGTCTGAGGAAAGATATGTAGCCATATCATTATAAACATTTATGAGCATGTGTTCTTTGATGTCTGGATATGTCACATTCAATGAAATATTTAGAGTCAAATCATTTGGATTGTGAGATATTTTGTATGTTAGTTATAAATTTACATGTCACACCTTTGAGATCTAGACCCACTTGGCTGTAAATTTAACCCACTAGGCCAAATTTTAACCATGTGACACACTTGAGCACAATGCGTTATCACATAAAGACCTGTCAATAAAAATCATATATCATTCGTTCATTCATTTTCTTTTCGGCTGAGTCCCTTTATTAATCTGCGGTCGCCACAGCGGAATGAACCGCCAACTTATCCAGCATATGTTTTACGCAGCGGATGCCGTTCCAGCTGCAACCCATCACTGGGAATCATCCATACACACTAATTCACACACATACACTACGGACAATTTAGCTTACCCAATTCACCTATAGCACATGTCTTTGGACTTGTGGGGGAAACCGAAGCACCCGGAGGAAACCTACGCCAACACGGGGAGAACATGCAAACTCCACACAGAAACGCCAACTGACCCAGCCGAGGCTCAAACCAGTGACCTTCTTGCTGTGAGTGCTACCCACTGCGCCACCGTGAGTCCCCAAAAATCATATATCATTTTTTTAAATACAATTACAACCAAGATATAATATTACTTTTCTGCAGCATGATGGGAAAGACCAAAGTATTCATTTTATAATAAACTGCTTAATAAGGAACTGTAGAAAGGGTATGCAAAGAACTGGTAACCCACTGAAATAAAAACTAAGGGTAATATTAAGTTTTATCTTCTAAATGTGGTATTAATGAAGGCTGGGTGAAAAAATGTCTTCTTTTCAACTTATTCAAAAGTTTGGATTTTGTTGTTTTTCTGAAAATGACAGAATTTTTTAGTCAGTAGGGATATTTTGAGCAGATTTTTTTCCCCTCCAAAATATAAACCAGCACAATTTTTGCTCAAAACTTATGTCAGCATATTAGAATGATTTTTGAAGGATTGCATGACTCTGAAGACATTTTACATTCACACTTTTAAACTATAGAGCTACAGCAATAAAATAAAAAACAGTTCTTTTAAATGATATATTAGTGTTCTTGCTATATTTGTGATCAAATAAATGCCTTGGTGCCTCACAGTTCGAGCACGTGCTAGACCAGGAGGCCTTTTTGTGTGGGGCTTGCATGTCTGTGTGCGTTTCCTCGTGGTGCTCCGGTTTCCCCCACAGTCCAAAGATATGCAGAATAGGAAATTTGGGTAAACTAAATTGGAGTGGGTGAATAGGAGAGGTGGTGTGTGGGTGTTTCCCAGCCCTGAGGGTTGTACTTTCAGTACTGGGTTGCGAGGGGAAGGGCTGTTCATTCTGTTGCGCTGACCCCTGATAAAGCAGGAAATAAGTTTACTTTACTTTTAAATTACGTAAAAAAATAAAAACCTTATCAACCCCAAACATTTAAATAGTATTACACAAAATAAATCTTACACAAAAATCTAGTAAAAACTTTCCTTTGAACACACCACAGACTTATATTTACACATCAAGCGGTTTATTTATCTTTTTATAATGTGTGTTTAAGTAATTATTTCTCACTAATTACTTAATTGTTAAAGCCAAATGTCCTCCCATATGGAAGCGTTTAACATAGCATGAGACCTACAGCGACACGGATTCCTTTGAAGAGACAGCAAATAATCCCCATTCACCGAAGCACCAAATGTGAATCATGCCATGGGACACTCAATTAATCGTTATCGTCTTGTAAATATTTGATTACTCTATTTAAAACGTTCTATTTGATTTGCTCCAGGGCTCTGCTCCAAGCACTGTAGGTGGATTATTTCATTTTGTCCAAACAGTTTACACCAGGCCGCAGCTTCACTTACGACACTATGTGGGCAGCTTACAGCTCAGAAATACACATGAAACATGAGGTCTAAAAAAAAAAAAAAATCAAAGCAGCTTCTTCATCATCGCAAGCTAGTAAACACGCCGTTTTCCAGGACGCAAGACACCTGGGCTTTGCAAATTAAACAGAGACGATGATGTTCGCTCTATGTTAGGTGTGTAACAATTTTGCAGTGATGCATCACTAGACAGGAAGTGGAGTTTTCTAAAACATGCTTTCAGATGCAGGGGAAAGGAAATTAACATTTAGTTAGTTCACCCAAGAATGAAAATTTGCTGTTTATTTACTCTGGTTCAGGACATCCAAGATTTCCTCAGTAAAGCATAAATATTGAAACCATTGTGCTTGATGATTTATAAAATTCAAGGGCTACTGGCACTTTGAGAGTCAAAAAAACATACATGACATTTAAAATTATAGGGATAGTTCACAGAAAAATGTAAATTCTGTCATCATTTACTCACCCTTGACTTGTTCCAAACCTGTTTGAGGTTTTTGTTTGTTTTGTTTGATTGTGTTGAACACAAAACAACATACAAAATAAAAAAGTAACCACTGACTTAACAATATTTGTTTTCCTACAATGGATATTAATGCTAAAATCTTTCTAACATTGTTCAAAATATCTTCTCTTGTGTTCAACAGAACAAAAAACTGGTTTGGAACAAGCCATGGGTGAGTAAAAAAAGGCAGAATTTTCATTTTTGGGTAAACTATCCCTTTAATATTTGTGACTTTTGATGATGCTCTATCTTTAAGCAAAAAAACGAGTCTGTGCTCATGTCTATATTAATGGGGCAAGATGCTGGTAATCCAGATTGTTGTGAATGTGCTTAAGACCATTGGCCGAGGCTGTGGATTAATGTGTTTAATTTCTTGCACAGACCGTTTGTATCACTTAATAGGACCTTATTGTGTTGGTCAAGAGCCACAGGTATTATTTTTGCATTGACTTGGACCAAGATTAAAGCTTAAAAGTCATTCATTCATTTTTGGGTGGATTATCCATTTAAAAGATGAGGCAAAATGCAGCGAAGTTATAATGTCATTCTGAAGGCGAGGGAGGAAATAGATAATGAGAAAACGCTCAGGGTGACAGACAGAAAGTGGGTTTAAGGGGGAGAGGATTAAGGTTAAAAGTCACAAAGGTCACACAAGAAACCAGTTCACATCCACTCTGATGATGGTGAAAATCTTAATTGAAGGCACAGAAAAAGACGTCTAATAACAGCAGACACATTTATTTCCTTTCTCAAAAAAAGTGATTTCTCTCGCTGAAATGGAAAATTGGCTAATAATGTCCAAATTTAAGTACAAATATGCAACCAAATTTCTGTACTTTCCCACAATTACGGCACCAAACATATGCGACAGTCTGGAGTTTTTATCTTCAAACCAAGGATACTGTTTTGTGGCAGTCCTAGATCATTGTTTTTCTAGGATTTACCCTGCAGCCACTGGACGACAGGCTGGCAGACTATTCTCCAGAGAATTGAGCTTCTCAGATCAGTAATCTGTCTGGAAATCCTTTCTCACCATAACCAAACCCAACTGGTTAGCAGTCTGCGCTCTAGTTGTTACATTCATCAATGTTCAATGGTTTGGGACGATTATGATTTTGCTTTAAATTTGAATGGCCCAATGTATGCTACACAAGAAAAAAAGTTTTACATTCAGCAGTTTTTTTCACCATTGTTATAATAAGAAATGTTCCTGAGCACTAAATCAGAATAGTCTAACAATTTCTGAAGGACCATGTGATAATGCAGTTTTGTACTAATATTTCATTAGATTGCTGTATTCTTAATCAGGTAAATAATATGCTCTCTGAAGTGCCATCTACAAACTTTTTGCCTCCTAAAATTAGAGCTCAAAGGGACATCCTAACAAATATACCTTGTAGTAAGTGTCTCACAGGTTGATGTCTATACAGACGTGGACAGACCGAGTTCTTCAGGCATGTCAGGCTGTTTCACATACACAAGATTAAGTAGCAAAAGTGACATCCAAGACCAATCGGGCCACCCAGGAGAACTGCAACCAGCGGAAAGGCTGTCAGAGCCCCCCTTTACACCATTAATCTTCAAGCTTCTCCTGTGCTGCCAACTCGCATCTCCTTCAAACGGGACAGGAGAGAGGGAGGGAAATGGAGAAAAGTAAAGGCACTCTGTTTTTCTCCTTGTGCTTTCCCATCGATTAACTCTTTGAGAGACAAAGTGTTACTTATCACTTGTGTTTGTTGGTGTTTCAGCACAGGTTAGACATCTTGCTTCGAAAGCTTTTGCACATAATGACTTTTATCATTACATATGTTTATATCTGCAAATTATACAGTATGCGTGGCTGACTTTAAGACATACTCTGTTTTTTAATAAACAAAGGAAATTATTCAAAAGAAAATCTATATGCTATTTGTGTCTATTTGAAGAAAATGCTGACACTATCTTGGCATTTCGCAAAGAATATAAACTTCCAAACTCCCCGATTTCATTTTCACACATGTTTATGTCCAATACTAAGACAGAGCGGCCACCTTCTCTGTAGATGAATGGGCCTCATTAAAGCAAAATGGAGATTCCGGTGCTGAAGTGTGGGGATTGCCCTCGGACCTCTCAATTCTTTCACTGATCAATAGGAACTTTGATCTCAACCTTAGAGGAGATTCCCGGTCCCTTTACAGGCGACACATATATAAACTAATGACAATGAGTGGTGAAATGCAAAAGTAAAAGAAGGATCCAGGAGCTGATAAATAGCGGAAAATGAGTATGTTATGCTGTGGCATGCCTGAAGTCCCAGGAGAGAGCTGTCTTGCACCAGTCCTGTGAACTGACGAGGAAATCGACCCATCTAGACAGAGCCTTTGAAGAGACCTGAACTCAAATTAAGGGACATGCCATGGATGCTTGCTTCTGTTTTTTTTTTTTCGTCTATAAGATCCTTTTTTCTGTTGTGATATAGGGGCTATATTTGTTAAGCTTAAACAACAAATTAGGAATCAAACTAATTTTAAAAAAAATTGTCTGAAAGCTTTTTGATGTATATTTTGTTGTTTTTTTATTTAATTTTATTATGTGATAATTGTTGAAATTTCCCCCAAAAACATGATGAGGTTCTGAAAAACTGAATTTTAGCAACCTAGTTTTAATGCTATTATGAGCTACTCATTAATGCAAGGCCATAACTAAGTTTTTAGTTATTTACACACCACATATTTACACACTTCCAAAGATCTTTACAGCTTTGTTTTAGAATACAAAATATTTTAATTAAATCTAAGTTTTGAGTTTTCTGCCCTTCTATGAAAGTTTTCACCCAATTTGTACTCTTATAAATTGAGGTTTGCAACTGCATTAGTGGTCCCCTGCACAATCTTTATTATCCATAGAACCTTCCCATTCCACACAAGACTGTTTAAAGTGGAAACGGATTATTAAAACATTCTTCACACTTACACATAATAGTTCCTTCAAAAATGTATCTATTCAATCTATTTAATCCATTTATTCTGAAGAGACGTTCACTTTTACCACAAGATAATATTTGGCTATTAAATACATACATTTGTAAATACATAATACATCATTTTGGCTATTTTTCCCTATATATAAGCATTGATCAGGACATAAATTCACAGAATCTCAATCAGAAACAATAAGGCTAGTTTTTGCAGAAGAAAAGAACCTCATTTGTGCTTGCACATCAGTCAAGCATGCTTGACCTTCCATATAATTAAATTCTGACCAGTGCTCTCATCCCATATGCCTATGAATTACATGATTCAGGTGTATAATTAATTCAATATTTTAAAATACAAAATGCTACAGTATACTCGATAATATTAGTCCTTTTACCTTTCAGTCATGAAACAGTTGTAAATTAATTGTAAATAGTTTATATTAATATTTTAATAGTTATAAATATGGCCTCACAGTGGCGCAGTGGGTAGCACGTTCGCCTCACAGCAAGAAGGTCGCTGATCGCTGGTTCGAGCCTCGGCTGGGTCAGTTGGCGTTTCTGTGTGGAGTTTGCATGTTCTCCCTGTGTTGGCGTGGGTTTCCTCCGGGTGCTCCGGTTTCCCCCACAAGTCCAAAGACATGCGGTATAGGTGAATTGGGTAAGCTAAAATTGTCCGTAGTGTATGAGTGTGAATGGGTGTGTATGGATGTTTCCCAGAGATGGGTTGCAGGTGGAAGGGCATCCGCTGCATAAAACATATGCTGGATAAGTTGGCGGTTCATTCCGCTGTGGCGACCCCAGATTAATAAAGGGACTAAGCCGAAATGAAAATGAATGAATGAATAGTTATAAATATTTATGTACATATTACCTCACACCTTTTCATTCACTTTGATATATTGGAATTTTAAATCTCATTCATTTATTCATTTTCTTTTCGGCTTAGTCCCTTTATTAATCTGGGGTCGCCACAGTGGAATGAACCGCCAACTTATCCAGCATATGTTTTACGCAGCGGATGC
>CAIGQW010044643.1:37836-48430 GCA_903798125.1 Danio choprae
TGTGAGGCGAACGTGCTACCCACTGCGCCACTGTGAGGCCTCTTTTGATATGACTGTAGTTTTAATAATGATCGGAGCTGTCAAAAATCTGCAGGAAATAATGTGTTTTCTGACTAATTAAAGGTGCTATCTGGGTGCAGGTAACATAAACACAGTCTACATGTTGTTCTTTCACATATTGTAACACCAATAGTTTAACACATTAAATATAATGCTGTGCTAGTTTTACAAAAAAAAAAAAAAAAACATGATGGATTTGACATTGATATTGCTATTATAACTATTGTAAACTGATTATAGGATCTCTCCCAACCATTTTGGTGGCACTTTCCTTGATCTTAACTGCACCCTTTCACTTCAGAATCCATTTTTTTGGACTGAGACACTATTATGTTTAAGAATCTATGGCCCTTAGCTGTGAAAACAGAGCTGAGAGGACCGGCGGAGAGCCATGGAATGCTTCAGGCAAGTAGAGAGCATTAAAAGTATGTAATCTTTGTTGTCTGGTACATTACCTCTGAATGAGACCCATGGGAGTCTGGGGGCACACAGAGGATGCACTTTGCCCTCAGGGACACAAAAGGCCGACATGGTCCACCATTCCTATACTCACACACTCAATGTTTTCACCTCTGTTTTTGGTTGCTCTCTTTCTCACCAAAGCACAGAGCAAACTTTACTTGCGTAGACAACTTGAACTTCCTGACTTCTGTCTTATGTGTTGGTGGTGATGAAGTAATTACATCCTTTTGTGAGGGGGTCTGCTTCTCTTAAATGGGTTCATGTTTGTCTGGTGGAATTGTGGAGCTTTTTCATTGTCAAAATTATATTTATTGCTGTTGTACTAATTCATTTGGTTGCATTTTTATCACTGCATTAGTCTGTAAATGGTATTAGAAAAATATAAATATACTGTTAAAAAATTTGAGCTCAGTAATATTTTTGGTTTTTTGACGACAATATTTTATGCTTAACAGATTTCATCAGTGATTACTCCATAGTGTAACATCGTCATTCTAAAATATTTCTAATATGCTAATTTGGTGCTGAAAAAAAGTTAATTGTATTATTATCAATGTTTAACATTTATTTGAAATGCAAATGTTCTTCAACTTTGTTTTAATTTATTCGTTTATTCTGAAGTGACCCAGCATGGTTAGGAATATTGTGGCTGAAGCTGTCAAACTAAGCTGTCAACAGAGAAGGACCGCCACTCCAAAGTGGATGTAAAATTAAGTAAAAGTAAAGTAAAAATATCAGACTTTGATTGAAGAAAAAAATGTATTTGTAACCTAAAGACTTTATGTATGAATAAAGACTTTATGCTAGACTTTATGTATCAGCCAGTAAAATACCATAAGCTTGTGGTGATTTAACTTTAAAATAAATTAAATATTCTGCCTAAGTGTTATGGATTTGTTATTGACTCTTTTCTAATGTTGTTTTTTAAATATTATCATAGCAATGATTTGGCAAGACTATTGTTACTTTGTTGTTAGATTATATAGAATATATTCTGTATCTCTTCTGTCCCCTTTCTGTGACTTTCTTGTACTTTTAGAATGGCATCTGTATAGTTATCCTAGACTAGTTTGATCTAGTAAAACTAAACAGGAAGACAAATCCATCCCCCTCAACACCCCCAACCTCTTGAGGTTGTCATCAGTACAAGAGCAATGTAATACAGCCTAGTAATGGCTTGGCCCCTTTCTCAAGTGTTGTCGAAGCAAGGCAGTCTCTCACCCTCTCAGTAACCCCTTAAGTTTCTGCTCATGTCAGTGAGTAAACATTGAGACGCACTGGCAATGTGATCTGAGCACTTCACTCCCAGAATTAAGCCACAGAGTTCTAGAGTGGCATTGCCCAGGAGATGTGTCTGGGCTTGTCTTAACGACTAGATTTCTCAGTGGTGGAAACATCTTCTGGAAAGTCAGACACTGTCTTATAAAAGGGCCAGGTTTCAGTTTTAGACTCAACACTGCTTTTGGCTTTAGGACTGATGTATGTGTTAATCTCATAAGTCTATATCAGTAACATATTACACAATTTTTAAATGTGGTCGCTTGCCATTTTCTACTGTTGACTGGCTTGCAATCTTACTATGGGCCCGCGATTGACAATTTATGAAGCTGTACATAATAGTTATAAAATTTAACCAGATAAAAAGTTCAAGAAAAGTATATAATATATTTATAAATATAAATATAAAAAGTGTGTATGTGTTGGGGAGAGGGGTGGATTAGGGTCATGCTACTTGAATGAATTTAAATGAATTTAATGGAATTGAAAGAAGTTGAAATGTCTCATTTTTACAACCATGATTTTATATATATTGAGGCAGCACGGTGGCTCAGTGGTTGGTACTGTCGCCTCACAGCAAGAAGGTCACAAATTCAAGTCCTGGCTGGACCAGCGTTTCTGTGTGGAGTTTGCATATTTTCCTTGTATTGGTGTGGGTTTGGTGCTCCGATTTCCCTCACAGTCCAAAGACATGCGGTATAGGTGAATTGGGTAAGCTAAATTGTCCGTAGTGAGTGTGAATGGGTGTGAATGGGTGTGTATGGATGTTTCCCAGGGATGGGTTGCAGCTGGAAGGGCATCCGCTGCGTAAAACATATGCTGGTTAAGTTGGCGGTTCATTCCGCTGTGGCGACCCCAGATTAATAAAGGGACTAAGCCGAAATGAAAATGAATGAATATATATATATATATAGGTGAGTTAGATTAACTAAAAAATGTGTGTGTGCGTGCGTGTGTGTGTGTGTGAATGAGAGTGTATAGGTGTTTCCCAGTACTGGGTTGCAGCTGAAAGGGCATTCGCTGCATAAAAAAACATATGCTGGAGAGCTCATTAATATTCACAAGCTTGTTTGAGCTTTCATTTTAGGGGTCATTTTTTGAGGTTATAAATAAGCATATAAAACCAGTTCTGGAGATTGTTTGAATTAACTTAAGCCACACATTTTCTATATAGATATACTATACAGAACAGTGTAACATATTGAATCATTGCCCTCTATGGCATTTCAGCTGTCCAAAGTTTTTGATAATGTAATGGACACAGAGAGCTGCATTGCAACAGACGCTAGCTAATACTGAGGAGCTAAATCAGCAGGATTTTAAAATGTATACATTGCTTAATTAGAAACCAGGTCAGTGTTGACAGAACCAGGTTAATATGATCATACGGCTTGGTTTGTTGCACTATTTTGGACCAGCTTGTGCTTATTTATTTTTCCTGCTGGGCAACGATTTATTAACAAAGTGGTTCCCAAAGCTATTACTGGGGACACACAACTCTGGACATTTTGAATGTATTTCTTATTTCAAACACACAGTTCAGTTCATGGCGATATCTGCTAACAAGTTGATGATCTGAATTAAGTGTATTAAATAAGGAAGACAAATGTGCAGACTGTTGGGTCTTCAGGGATGGATTTGAGAACTGCCACACAATCGAACCTATTAAGATATCAAATGACTGATTGCTGTCAAATACTATTTTACAATTTTGTACTCTCAGTACTATTGAAAGTTTGTACTAACAGTGCTGGGTTGTGCCTGGAAGGGCATCCGCTGTGTAAAACAATAAAGCTGATAAGGTAGGGAATAAACCGAAAGAGTGAGTGAGTGAATCTTGTGCAAATTATAAAGCCTGATAATTTTTGTATAATATAAACAGTTGTTGCAGTAAATGACGTTTTAGTGGGCAATGATAACTTCTGTAAATCATGGTAAAATGTATGATATTCTTTTTAAGTGACAATAAACAAGACAAGTGTATGAAAAAAAAGCTGTAATACACTTTTATTGCTCATGCTTGTAAAAAGTAATAGACAAATGTGTTTGCCAAATGCTTGACAATTTAAATATTACCTCAAGTAATATTTACATATTTCAGGAGATCTCTTTATCAGTCCAAGAACCATCTCTGATCTATTGCTGTTTTTTGAAGCTGTGATTAGCTGTTCAAAAGATAACTCCATCATTACTTGGGACCAACTAGGTCATCTTTGAAAAATCAGCACCTGCATAATTTGTCAAGACAAATTCGTGTTTAACAGGAGGATCCATCATAAGGGATGTGTTGAGTGGTTGAAACCCATTGTCTTTTTCTTTAGTCTGACAGCTCTTTTACTAATGTAGCCACATCCTTTTAAAAGTAATGGTATCCTGCGCTTTGAAAACTTTCTACTTTAAATGCCTCTAATTCATCAAGACATAGGTTTTACTGATCACATTTCTTTCTTTAAAAGTCAGTTGTTTGAAAAAGTACTATATCAGCCCACCTATGCAGTGTAGTTACGTCAGTGCCAGATATGCAAAGCAGATGCCAGTAAACAAGTGCTATCTGTAAGCCTGGCTCTGGGCGCATGCCTGATTACATGGTTGAAAGTGATGACTTTTTTAGTTAAATAAATAGATGCCGGGGGCCCCACACCTGAATCCCTGTACACTAAATTATGCAAGCACACATACCTGAGAAGAAATGTTATGCTGAACAAGCCAGTGCTGAACACTAAAATACAATATTTATGTATATGTCATTCATGGACATTTGAATATGTTGTGTTGAAGATCTTTGCTTTGTTTCTCGATGGCACTCAAGCCATCATGCATTTTGACTTCATTGGGTGGAGAAGTTACTCAAAATTAAATTTCATATGAAACTTTTGTATTGAATATCAAAATTTCATTCATACTATTCGCAACATAGACTCATTCTGAAAACGTAGCCCTATATAGATTTCGCGAGATTGTGCATTATGTAGCCAGAAGTATGTATGGCTGCATTTCTTTTTTTAAATGAACGCTACGGGGCTGACGCCGTTCCTTTTTGCGCTGACCAGCAGTCAATCAGTCAGTCAGTCAGTCATTCAGTCAGTAAAACAGTCAGTCGACAGTGGCCTCTGGTGGATTTATGAGAGAACAGCAGGCGCGAATGGCACTCGTGAGAGAAATTTGAGATCTCAAAAAGGGTACACAATGGCCTCTCGTGGATTCGCAAAAACAAAAATTGCAAAAAAACGTAAATCCTGGGACGTATTTGACATCTCCAGAAATGTATATAGAGATACGTTTTCAGAATGAGCCTGGGTTGACTATTAGTCACTACATTAGTAAAAAAAAAAAAATTTGGATACAAGAGGAAGTAGCTTACTTAGAAATAATTAACTTTGCTCCCGAAAACTTTTATTATTAATATAATATAGTGGCAGTAGAAAAGTGTGTGGTTAAAAGCCAACACATGTGGTGCTGTAATTGTGTGCAGAGTGTGGTTAAGTTCATAAAGTAGACAAGTTAGTTTATGATCCATTCACACATTGCTGATTTCATTCTGCTATTTTTATTCATCCGTCTCCCAGTAGTGTGTGTTTGGGTATGCTCAGCATGATATTAGCCAATTAGCTTAATGTAAGTAGCTACAAACAATGAAATTATATACAATAGCCATCTGTCACGCACAATTTTAAAATGACTCACAATTTGCTCATTAAAGAAAGGAAGGAAAGACAAAAGGAAATGGCTGATTTAAATGCAGGGTTATTACCCAATAAGCTTATGTAGTGTCTTAAGCATTGTGTGGATTTATGAATGATTGTTAGACCAAATTAGCTAACTTTAGGTTAGTTTGTTATTAAGTATGGGATTTTTTCATTTGACGTTTATCATACTAGTTGGAAAAGAGTCTCACCTCAGCCTGAACAAGATTGCTGTTTTTGTCAGTCAAGACTTTGGCCACATCTTCTATTTTGCATCCTTAGAATCATTACATGGTAAAGTCTGTCGAAATCTGTCAGCATTGGTCTGGCTAGTTGGTTTGGTGTGTTCCACACTTCACCTCTTGTCGGGTTAACGTATAAGCTTGTTGGCCCAATTCAGAATGTAGAATTGCTGTCCGCCATTAGCTGAAGAGAGAGCTTTGACTGG
The DNA here is from genome assembly GCA_903798125.1 of Danio choprae. Lineage (NCBI taxonomy): Eukaryota > Metazoa > Chordata > Actinopteri > Cypriniformes > Danionidae > Danio > Danio choprae. Next base: position 43,768 of record CAIGQW010044643.1, read on the forward strand.
TTATTCAGCACAAAGAGAATGGCTGGAATTTTGATAGATTCATTCATTAATTTTCCTTCTGCTTAGTCCCTGATTTATCAGGGGTTGACACAGCCGCAACCCAGCATGGTACTGGGAAACACCCATACACTCTCTCGTTCACACACACACACACACACACACACACACACACACACACACACACACTCATACAGTACAGCTAATTTTACTTTACCAAAGTCTTTGGACTGTGGGGGAAACCAGAGCACCTGGAAGATAATTTCGATACATTTCTCAAATATTTCCAAATGATATGGATTATTAGATTATCAGACATATTTTCAAGAGCAAATCCCTTCATGGTGAGTAACAATTACTGTGATAATGGTACAAAACACTGCTTTGTGTGAGTCTGAAAGTCTGGTTTTCCAATTTTAAATGACAAGTGCCACTCGTGGGTGCGGAAAGACATGCAGGTACACTCGTTTCAATTAGCTTTCCTTGTGTTCACAAGCACCTTTTTGGTCCAGACGAAATCAGATGTCAGCCAACAACATCGTTTGGTTTCATCTGCGTTAGTTGTTTGGCATCGGCTTGGTGTGTCTCTGCCTGCAGTCTCTCTCTTGCAGGTTAAGTAACTTTAGGACAAGGGCTACCAGCACTGTTACTGGAGAGCTACCTTCCTGCAGATTTCAGTTGCAACCCTGACCAAACATACCTGTCTGTAATTATCAAGTGCTGCTTCAGGTCCTAATTAATTGGCTAAGTTGTGTTTGATTGGGTTGGAGCTGAATTCTCCAGGGCTGTATTTAAAATCACACCCCCTAACCCTAACCCTAATTCGTCTGAGGGATTAATCAAGCAGCAAAACACAAACAAACAGGATTCCTCACTTCTCGATTTCACTCACTCATCTTATTATCAAGTGGGCTGTATAGTGTACTAATGTGGGGAATAGTGAATTTGGATAGAGCACAGGAAGGTATCTCTCCAGGAACTGGGACCGGTTTGGTGACCCCTGATTAAGGATCACTTGAAGCTTTTCCACTCTTTCCAATTTATTTTCCTCCTAAACAAATTAGCTAAAATCAAGTCTACTCAATGCACTAATTTCATCCTTAGTGACACTTTTTCTTAAAAAACTGTTATTTGATCAAAGACAAATGGAAATGAAGTAAAATGTGTTGGTTCATATGGACATTAACGCTTACACAAAGCACTTGAAACTGAATTGTTATTTCCTGTTGTGGTAATTGCCACTTATGAAATGTGAATGTTCTTGGAAGTCTTGGAATTCACATTTTTCTAAGAACATGTACTAACAGCATAAGTTTACTTAAGCTTTCTCTCTGAATTTCTTTACAAATCATACTTTATGAGTCATGAAATGTTGATAGTCTGGCTTTAGGTGAAAGAAAATGAAGTAGTTTTATACACACATTTCCTTACTTTGCCTCAGAAGAAAGAAATAAAGTCACAAAGTTAAATCTGCCCGATAAACCTTTTGCTTTTTGTTTGCTATTAAAACTTCAGTCTGTCATATAAAAAGTTTATTTTTTTAAAGGATACTGATCTGTCAAACAACTATCCTTTCCCAGCAGCGGTTACTGTAATAATGCAACAGTGCTATTTGAGGATTCATTGTCCTTCTGTCTGCTACTTTTGCTATTTTCTTTTTTACTTTCTGTATTTCTTCTAACCTCTATGTGTTGTTTAATTTCAAAGGTCTTGTATAATTTTAGATCAAACACATACTAACAAAGTAACACTAACATAATACGTTAATAGTTTAAATAGCTACCACAATTGACAATTCAATTCATTTTGAAAAATGCAGGTGTTGGTCACTGATTTACGGTAGATAACTCATTGCTTAATGCGTTCTGAACTGCCAACAGAAAGCCACTGAAAGTGTTCAAACTGCTGTTTTCCTATTCCCGACCAAAAGAGGTCATAAGTGACTGATAGCCAAAACCTTGATCTAAAATCGCCCAATTTGCAGCATATTAATTGGACATGATTAAATATAATTATATTTTTTATAAGAATATAATAAATATTACTATAAAATTCGTTAAAATATTGCACTATTCTGTACTGAAAATCTAAATTTACCACACATCATCTTGAAAATAAACTATATGCAGTGAGCATTATTTCTCAGATTTAGTTTCAAAATTTGTGTTGTTAATGAAATCATTGTTGAAACATTTGCACTTAGCTTGCTTGACAAATTAAAAACAATATTGCAGCACAACATAAATAAACATGAAAAATAAACAACTATACAGTACATTGCCAGTTAAGGTACAGTATATGCATGTTCCTTATTTAGCATATATCTTTATTCGGATTTCAAACAGAGCACTTTCTGCTTATCTGATGTTTGCTACTAATTGGGGAAGTTTTATAAATGATCAACAATTTTTTTGTAATAAGGCACATACCAGAATATTGACACCTGCACCTGCATTATTAACTCCATAAACTGAATCAATTTATTAGCCATGCCCAAAAACAAATGCATTGCTTTAGGGCATGGCAACACTTCAAGAGAAAAAGCAGCTCTCCAAACATAAACAAAACATGACACCTACTGTATGTTGAAAGTGGTTTACATAAATCACTGACCATACGTAATGAGTCGTTTTTCACTGTAATATTATTTTGGTCAAAAATGTTGCAGTTACCATGGTCTTAATCACTGCGACTTTGGGAGTGACTTATTTTCCATATGCGCAAAATGATAATTTAGGGAATTCACTCCCATGATGTGGTTTTCACTTCTTGAACATCCTGTTCTTTCCTGTTGCTTTTCCGATGTGTTTTTTTGTTGCCACAACTAAACCATATGTTTCATACTCAAATATGTTTTTGATGACCCCCCATCACCCACCCAGTAGATGGTACAATCTGCTTTACATTATTTCTTTGATTTGGACATGGACTGAACAGAAAAAGTGTGAAGGATATGGAGCGTTTTGATCTGAATGCCATCCACGCCACGCATATTGCAAGTGTCTGGTGCTTGGCCTAGTTAGGATTGTACCAAGTAACATTAGCTAAAGCTAGCATCTGTACCCAGACAGGCCACCCAGACACAAAGCTGACATCCACAACCAGAACTGTGCATTGTGGCCAGATTAGATTAGAATGGATTTAATTAGCCATCGTTATTACTCACACAGTTACATTCATATGAATCCAAGAGCAGACTGTTGAAAAACGGTATAATGTGTTTAGATTTAAGCATTAGGAATTTTCACATTTGTTCTTTGTTCAAACTGAGCTTTGTGTTTTACACAGGCTGCCCATGACACATGCTTTCTGGGGCAGAGCATATGTATTCCAGGTGCTCTCACTCAACGGAAAGTTGAGTTTCCTTACTACAATGGTTCTTGTAATATTATACTTCCTGGTAATTGTCTGTTTTTCAGAAATTTTAAGATGTTATGACCGCTTGTAATTCAGGCACAGTGCAAGCAATACAAGGGGGTTGAAGGCTGCTATTGTGCAATAAAGGATGTTCTGACATTGTACCCTGCAGGCCAATTATTTGATAAAGCTAACCAACATATCACTCAGCTACACCTTTGGAGGCAACATTTTAGAGCAGTCAAGCTATTGATGCCAGTATCGTTGTGTCTCCATCCTTTTTTCTCTCTTTCTAATCACTCTAACCAGGCCACAGAACACTTTGTATCCCTTCCTGCAATTAAAATTGTCTCAACATGTCCAACAAAATCCAAAAGTCATGAATTGTTTGTTTAAAAATTAAAAGTCTTTGTAGGGATAAAAAAAAATCATGTTAGAGTGCTTTTTAGCAAGCTGGCTTCCAAATCCATCTTACTTTCTTTTTATCATACATTTAGATCATATAAACTAGTTTTGTACTCCTCATGGCAAGTGTTACACTGAAGTAATTGAGATGACTGTCCTTCAACTAAGCATTTTCTCTTCTCCTGTAAGAGGCATGTTTTCTGTTGGCTGCCATACACTTTAGTGTTGGATTACTTGTAATTGGAATCGCTTTTTCTCTGGGGCATACAGTATATAACGTTTCGTTTTTTTGGTCTGTAAAAAAAAAGCCACTTTAAGAACCACAGATGATATTACCAGCAGGATATTGTCCTCATATGCTGAGCACAGTATTATCTAGCAGTGGCGTGAGTTTCATTTGAACACTGTAAGACATGTCTAGAACTACCACAATGCTTTTTTGGAGTTCCGTTTCTTAAAGTGGCTTTATCTTTATGGATGTCATGTTTTTATTTGTCACCAGAATTTTTGTGCAATTTTTACTAAATGGCTATTTTTAGTCTGATGCCATGTGCATACTCATAGAGTGTGTATGTAAGTTTCAGTTTAAAATAACACAAATAATGTTTTTTTTTTTATCTTTAAAACTGTCCCTTTAGACTTTGATCCTAATTGTGCAGTTTTGGTTACTGTCACTTTAAATTCAAATGAGATTGTGCTCCCAGCTCTCTTTATAATAGAGTACGGAGCTACAAATGCCTAGGTGTTAACATATTGGCAGATTCAAAAACAAGACTAACATTCTATGCCTATGAGGGAGAGATCGTCACTAATGGGTGGCACTTTAACCCTGTATAAAGGGAGAATTTCAATCAAAGTGTTTCTGCAGACTTTATCAAGTGTGATTATAAACAATATATATATA
>CAIGQW010044658.1:0-13939 GCA_903798125.1 Danio choprae
GGACACACAATAGGACCCATTAATCATGTAAATGTGGTTTTGAGGACAAAAAAAAACATTTGCTTGCATTTCTCTAGTATTGTTAAAGTGATGCTGGAACAAGTGTTGTGGTGAAGTTGCTGCAGCAGTGGGCTTTACAGGGTTAAATTACATTTAATACTTCAACACAAACTGACATTTTGAACAGGGTTTTAAGACAAAACTTCATGTCGCATTAATATATTAATGTTGATAATATAATGATATTAATGTTAATAAAAACACAAACTGACATTTTGAAAATAATCATGATGTTTCCCCATGATGTCATTTTTGTTATTAATGTATTAAACTAATTATGCAAACTAATTATGTTTCACCTGCAAGTTGTAATTTGGCTAATATCAGGTTGTATTTTGGTTCATTTGCAGCAGTTCAACTCAGTCCTCAGTATCACATGATCTGAGTCTGGAGAGCTCCTTTGTTCCTTTACCTGAAGGTGTGGAAATGCTGGAGTGGGGCTGGAGGGGCTCTGGCCTCAGACATTCACAAAAGGTGTCAGGTCAGAAGGAGATTACATATACACTGCAATATAATGTGAAAATATATGCTGTGGTTTAAACAGTTCTGCACCTGAACAAAGTTTAGTCTTTTAAAAGATGTCAGTGTACCTGGCACCATTTGTGTGACCATGGGACTGCCTGAAAAAGTTTGGCCCCAGCCCATTTATTTGTTTATTTTTATTTTTTCATTGAACTGTTGTCATTTTAAATTACTTTTAATATTTAAACACAAACTGACATTTTGGACAAGGTTTAAAGACAAAACTTAATGACACATTAATATAATAATGTTGATAATATAATGATATTAATGTTAATAAAAACACATGAAAATAATCATGATGTTTCCCCCTGTTTTTATTTGGGTTCATTTGCAGCAGTTCAACCCAGTCCCCAGTATCACATGATCTGAGTCTGGAGAGCTCCTTTGTTCCTTTACCTGAAGGTGTGAATATGCTGGAGTGGGGCTGGAGGGGCTCTGGCCTCACACATTCACAAAAGGTATTAGGTCAGAAGGAGTTTACATATACAATGCAGTAACATATAATGTGAAAAGGCTCTTGTTTTTATCAGAGTTCTGCACCTTTAAGTACAGAGACGTCTGAAGTTCTGTTATAAAGATTCCAGCATAAGAAATACACAGATTTCAATGTCTTCAAGACAATTAGGAAGCAGAATTCAGAGAAAACCACATGTATTTGCACATTATAGAGAGTTTTCTTTCTAGCATCAGAAATACACAGTAAGGCCCTGATCAGCTGTCCTTTGCATGGCCTGTAATCATTTAAATAGAAATAAATTAATAGTCATATTTTAAATGTGTGTTCACATCAATGTCATGCAGTGCTTTAAAAAGCATAACATCGGTGTCCTTCCCGTGGATTTTCATCACACAGTGTACCAGCTTAAGGTTTGCCATCTTGGATGAGTGATTGATTATTCTCCCAAACGTGACATTGTCTGGATGACACTCACAGGGGAAGGACTGCTCATCAATGCAGAGGTCCTTCTGTCCGGCTTTGAAAAAGAAGAGGTAGCTGGCCTCATCTCTGATGTGCTCCATTATCTGTCTTCTGCTGGCCCCAGAGATGACCTTCCCGTGGTAATCACAGACAGTGTCACCTTTGGAAAAGCGCCTGGTTGCAACCACTCCTGTGATGAAGAGGACATTACATTTTCAGTTAGACCTGAACATAACATGAAGTCAGACTTTTAAGTGATGCAAGTGTAAATTTAGCTGCAGCTAAAAGTTCATTTAGATAACTCTAGATCACAAAAATAAAGAAAAGCATGTACTAACCTTGACCTTGCACAGGACCAAAGTTCTTAATGGCAAGCCCTGACCAGCTCTGCTCCAAAACAGACTTGATGATCAATTCATCTGTCTCGATGGTCACCTTGGGAGCTGGTTTCCAAAGGCTCACAATCTCCTCAGGTTTAGGGTGATTGCCTTTCCACCCCTCTTGTCCGATAACCCTCGCCACTGTGGCAGCTGATGGTTTACGGTGTGTGAAGTGTGCTGAAAGAAAGAGAAAAAAATCATCCCTTCAGTGAATGAATGCCCAGGTTTGAGTAAATGACTGACTGTCAGTGCTGTGTTTATGGATTAGACCACTTACACAGCAGGTATTCCTGTCTCTGGGCATACTGGACGGTTCTCCACTTATCATAAAACACACGGTCATCAGAAAATCCGGCACTGATCCGCTGTATCTTACTCGGCGGCTGACCTCCACAGGAGACCGGAAAACTGGAAACAAACGATGAGAAGTCTCTTACTGGCTCGCTCTCCCCGCTGGTTTCAGCCACTTCTGCACGGCTCTCATCTTCTGAAGAAAAGCTGTAAAAATAATGTTGAAATAAATATTTAGTATTGAAAACATGTACATGAAAACATGCATGTTGAATTCTGCTGCTGGATGAGGAGACCTACCCCACCAGGGAGTCCAGCAGCACAGCCGTGTCAACAAGCTCCTGAGGCTGCAGCCTTCTGTGAGTTTGGTGTGGGTCTCCAGAACCGCAGGCCAGATAAAGTGCCACGGCGTCCCGCTGGTGTGCAGGCAGGGTTTTTGCAGAAATCCGAAGAGTCTTCCGCAAAACCTGACTCCTGACCAAGGGCAGCTTAAACCTGCAACAAGGGAAAGGAAAATGTGAGTTATAAAACACCAAGACTGATACTACATCATCAAGTGTATGTGTAGGCACGTACATGTCATGGAGGCGTTTCATGTCTTGTGTGACATTGTTCAAAGCCTCGCCAGAAGAGGAAAGAAAAAACTGGTTGCAGCACTTCTCAGGCTGGATGTTTTCAGGCCTGATTTGCACGAAATACAGCTGAAACCACTGTGGACATAGGAACAAGAGAACATTTCAGACTATGAGAGAATAATTGTTCAAACTATCTGAACACCACGTCCCTCTGTGTCACAATATAGCTGTGGCCATGACTGCCAGACTGCAACACAACGCCACCAACTGCACAGTGATCTTGAACACTACTCAGGTCTCAGAGTCTCCTGTTCTCGCTCATCTGAAGAGTTTGCATATATTTTCCACAGTAAAAGTGTGAATTATCACAATTGGCCTCACCGCTTCCTCTTGAAGAGTGAGGGCAAACATCGCTTTCTGCTGGCTGCGGACACCAGTCACGACCCTGCCACCGTGCTGAAGCCGGTCCACCCACTCTGCATCCTGGAAAACATTGAGAACAGGGCATTTAAACATGCTAAATGCATTACACCACATCACTGTTGACTTGCTAAAGCAGATCTACTTACTGTGAAGGCTTGCACTGCTCCGGGGCTTTGGAAGTAGCGGTGGATCAGGATAGCCTCGCAATAATAGCGGAAGAGCACCTTCTCACTACCCAGGACCTCAATGTTGTTCTGCAGTTTCACAAAGACTCGCAAGAATTCAGGCTTGGCAGCACTCAAAATAGCACCGCTGCCAGGAATGGCAGACATGGTGGCTTCTGCAGCTGTTTCAGTTTCTGTGGGCTGGTTTTTGATGAAAAACCCACGCTGAAGGAGCTCCTTTACCATATTGGTGCGAGAGCTCCTATCGGGCAGGATCTGGCAGAGCTGCTGGTAGTCCCAAGTCCTGCTGGTCATCATCCAGGCCCTGTTGGATGCCTTGGCCCTCTGCAGCTCCTCGGCTCTCTCTGCTGCTGTGCTGGCCTTCATGCACAGCCTGGTCAGGTGTACAGAGAGATTGGTCTGTGGCTTCTGGCACAGCAGGCAGTAGACAACATTGCGATCAACTGACCTGTAAAAAACACACATTCATGAGGTCAACAACAAGAACAGCTTGAAACTATATATAAACAAAAGCATAAATAACTATATGGTATACACAATACAAAATATCCAGAATAAAAAAAAAACAAGTCACAACTTGTGTTAACATTGAATACGTGCCAGAAGATCAAATTAGTCTCTAAGTACAGTTACATACGGCAGAGCTACACAGAAACTGTACTTACGTTTCAGATGCCATTATTTTCCTTTTCTTAACTTTCTGGAGGAAATTGAAGACAAAAAGAGTTGATTTCTGGGATGGTGTGCGACTGTAATCCACAAGTGAATCAAAGCAACTGTAAAGAATAATGAAGACACGGGGGCTTTTAAACTTGAACTCAGGTCATCAGCCAATCAGGACACAGCCCAGAACAGAAGCCCACCCACAATCTCCAGGTGATAATGGCCGTGCAGCTGAGGGAACGATTCTCTACAAAATGAAACAAGCTCAATGAAAACACATAAGATAGTACAAAGATTTTTAAAAAGTAAAAAGATTAGATTTGGAGGCTTCAGATCTTCTCCAGCTCTCTCAGTGATGAACTCTGAAGGTTTATCTTTTATCTTTTTAAGTTCTCGGGTCTCCCTAAATCCTATAAATATAAACTTTATTAACTATATATCTCACTGGACTGGCTTAACTACACCACTAATGACAAACACAGATTTAGACATATCATTAAGATTTTGTAAATTCAATATTTATCTATTATATATGAAGAGTCAGACTAAATTAGAGAAGTACAGATGCAGTGTTACTTACACAAACACAAGAGTTTCCAGCTGAGAGGGATAAAAGCCTGTCAGTTAAACAAGATGTAAGAGTTTGTGTTGTTCAATTTAGTTTAAAGTGTTACTATTAAATTGTTACATTATTAAAAAAAAAACAGGTTTAGTGTTTCTGCAGTAACAACAGTAGAGCCATTAAAAGAGCCATTAGCCATTTCATTAGCATTTCTGCTGGAGGAACTCAGCTTCATGGAGGAACAATAACCTGCTAATGATCTCCTGGCTCTCTGGACACTAAAAACCCATTTAACCGGGTTTAAACAGGTTTTCTAGTGTCCAGAGGGATCCAGGAGACAAGCTTAAAGAAAAATATCAACCAGAAATGTAAAGAAATATACATCAGTGCTGTGAAAATGAGCACATTAACGCATGCGATTCATTTGAAATATTTCAGATTTTTTTGTGACCGACGTGTGTTCAACGTGCAAAGAAATATGGATAAGACCAGGGAAGAGCTTTTAGATGGAAAGTTTCAGTATAAAATGATTAACGTTAGCGTCAGTGCGTCACCAGGGTATCCACATTTCCTCTGGAGTTTCATGTAATTTCAGGTGTTTTATTTTTCATTTTTTACCTTTAACTGCAGTTTGGCAGTTTCAGTTTCATTCAGCAACATATTGTTCATGCCCTGTGACAATTACTGGATGAGAATATGAAGTAAGGACTGCTGGAAGAGTGTTGTTTTAATGGAAATTGATTAAGAAAAATCCTCCACATATTGTGATGGGGGTGTCTGTGGTCCTTTAAGGTAATCAATAATCCCTGTTTGTATGGTAGATTCTTAATCAGAGTATTGTCTTAATCATATTAAAATCAGCGTATTGGTGTCCATGTAAACATACTCAGATGATGTCGCAAGCTGTCAAAGACTTATTATAAAGCATTATTCTGCAGCTGATTCCATGCACCCTTAAATGTTTCATTAGTTTGAAGTTTTTCCCCCTTTAAATGCAACTTTGGTAAAGCATCTGCTGCATGGTGCTGTGTCAGAATCCTTGATAAAAATATAGCCATACTTTAGACTGCTTAGTTTAAGCAAATTTGATGAAAGTGATCATGTGTGTTGATGATTTTACATTTGACATTACACTACAAGTTTCAGTCTAACTTAGTAACGTTAACACCCACTCCGACCTGCCATTGAGAGTTCAGATCAGTATTCATGTAAGAACAAAATATATTTCAATAAAATATTTAAAAATATTAAATATATTTCAATATATATATATTTATACACATACTCTTATAATTCAGATGCCCTTTCAGCTGCAGCCCATCACTGGCAAACATCCACACACACTCATTCACACACATACACTATGGACAATTTAGCTTACCCAATTCACCTATACCGCATATCTTTGGACTTGTGGAGGAAACTGGAGCACCTGCAAAAAATCCCACGCCACATGGGGAGAACATGCAAACTCCACACAGAAATGCCAACTGACCCAGCCGAGGCTCGAACCAGCGACCTTCTTCTGTGAGGCGATCGTGCTACCCACTGCGCTGCCGTGAGGGCCCTATTGTCTATATTCTGCTGCATAATATTTATCTGCCTGTTTTCATTTGTTGTAATTCCACTACTATTATGATCATTTACTTTACTTTTCATTTACTTTATTGTCTGCACAGAGATTCTGAGCCCAAATTCATATTTGACACTGACATAACATACAATACAGCATACATACACTTACGTATTACTCCACCTTACATATTACTCCACCTCACATATTACTCCACCTTACATATTACTCCACCTTACATATTACTCCACCCGGACCTAAAATAAATATATATAAATGTATAAAATATTCTTTATATTTTCACATCAATGCTCACCCTAACCTGTGAAACAGTCACTGCCAATGGAATAAATGACCAAAATAAATAATAAATGATGCAAAATAGAATATAAACATACAAAAGTTGGTCAAACTGAGAATTAAAGCTGCTATTATTTATATACTCAAAAGATAGCGTTACAGGGACCCAAATCCTTAACAGAATTATTATTATTTTACAGTGCTTCACGTAAATCGGGCACTGCACCTTTAAGATGATTGAATATGGCGGCGCGGTGGCGTTCGGTTTGGTTTGGTGTGATGATAAAGTTCTGGAGGTTTATAATAATACTGTACTGCCTCCCCTACTGGACGCATCAGGAACAACAGGGCCGTAGATCTGCCTGGATCCAGGTCTGCATTCTCCCCCTCCTCAAAATCTTTAGTGTCCTTCAGCAAAAGCACGTCGAAACAATCAAATATAATAAGCTAAAATGATACTTTTAGAAAGATCTTTACATACCGCTAATGTCAGCGATGGTCAGACACTTAATGCAGGTCACACTAGTTTCTCAACGTCATCGACCGTTTCTCGAACACATTCTTTTTTAGAACGCCACTGACTGTTGCTGCTACAACTCAACTCCAATAAAGCACTTTCAACCATAGACATTATATAATAGTCAGCTAGACGCCTCATGGTCCGCTTTGGTTCCTTGCTTCGATACGTCAACGCGGCCGCCATCTTAAACCGGTCATCAGTGCGCTATAAACAGACGCAACTGAACGGAGAAGCTGCTGTTTTCTCGGATATAAAATACAATAACGCTTATATTTATTAACTGATTATAATTTTATGGTGTGAAAAAACTTCAGTTACCGAGAAGTAAGAAAGCTCAAGCGTGTAATGTATATTTTATAGTATAAAGAGAGATATATTATTAATAAATGTATCTCCTTTATCAAGAGCAGTGCTGGAATCCTCTTTTTTCTTACAGTTTTATAACAGTTAATAAAACAGTTTATAAAAAGTAATGAATCACACATTATTATAACAGTACAAACTCTATATAATAATGTAGAATAATGTAGAATAATGTAGAAGTAAAGTCCAATGTAATACAGAAGACACAACATACATTTCTACAACTATAGGATATATTACTGTCTACTTTACTTTGACCTCAATACACATATATTTTATATATATTTTTCCCAGTTTGATATTTAATGTTAATATGTAATTGATGCGTGTTATGACACTTTTATATAATTAATATATTAATTTATATCAAATCTGTATTGCAGTTTATTTTTCCTTTTATTTATTTATTTTACAAACGTGGAGTTTATTGTATGCAGTAAATGTACAGATGTAAAGTATATTTAGGGTAAGGTCTGTGTAAAATAACTGTGCTTTTCATCTAAATATAGTGTACTGATACAGTAATGTGGTTAGTGTGTTAACAGTAACTTATTCATAATACCAACACTGGCTATAGCTTGAATATGACCAAAGCACTACTAAAGATGTTCTACAGCTTCTATAATAACAGTGTTCAGTCTCAAACACTGGGCCCAGACAGAGGTCAAAGTTCAACTGTTACTGTAGTACTTGAGAGTGAATAAATAAACTTATTTTTGTCTTTCAACAATTTCACCAAACAACAAATCCTACAACATGACTTTAATACACAAATATTTACTTTTTATTAACATCTGTGTAGGGCAGCACATTGGCTCAGTGGTCACCTCACAGCAAGAAGGTCACTGGTTCGAGTCCCGGCTGGGTCAGTTAGTATTTCTGTGTGGAGTTTGCATGTTCTCCACGAAAATCAGCAATGCCTGATCAAATAGAGCACAGTTTAAAAGCTATTGTGTCACTCTCTTGTTGTCTTTTCTATAGCTCTCCCTTGGTCAGTGTGGGAAACTGCTGGACCTGAAGTCCAGGAAGACAGCACAGATAAAGGTGTTTCTGTCACGGTACGTTGAAGAAACAGATACAAAAGGTAGGATCCAAGTGCATTTAATGTAGAAATTTGTCGTGCAGATAACATCCAAAAACAAAGTATCAAAAGAACAAACATAAACAAAACAAGAACTAAGGCCAGGTTCAGGTATACAACACACACAACATGCCATACAAAACAAACGACTCAGCAATAACAAATGGGTGCAGGGTGTATAAATAGTCCAAACAATCAACAGTGACAGGATTCAGCTGCATGAGTGATCAGTGAAATGAACCCCGGTATATGTGTAGAGGAATGAAGGGATTTGTAGTTCATGACTGAATTGTAGTTCACCAGGGATCTCTGCAGTCCTCGATCACTGGTGAACATGACAGTTCCGGGGCCAAGCACAGAAATGCGCCAAAGCAAATCTTAAAATCAAGCAAAAGTTTTTGGTAATAAACATTTTATTCTTTCTCTTCTCTCTAGAATAGGGGATTTGATTAACATTGTGCAGGGAAGCAACAACTATGCTGATGTCATGCAATAGCGAGCCATGAAATCATCAACCCAAACACATTTTCAGTATATTAGAATCTACACTAAATCTTGCCCTGCCTACAGAATGTATAATTTCAGCGCCGTTATACTGTATATAAGGATACTTCACACTAAGAGTTGACACTTACACTCTTGATTTCTGCTCATGCAGTGAATGGGTGTAAATCTCCTGCTGCTGATGTAGTGCAGAATCTTTCACAGATAGGTTTGCTCTGGTGGTTTACCTCTATAAAAACACATACTAAGAACAGCGGACTGTCCTCTCACCTTTTTAATGACAAATGTTATATGTATAATAATAACCATGGCTGCGCTTTCCGAAAACTTCCTAACATTATGTTATTTCTAAGTTATACCTGAAGTTGTAACATTAACATGTTTCCTGCAACATCCTTATTTAACCATACCTTCTGTAAGTCAGAGCTTCATAATGTTGTATGTAAAAAAGATGGACTTGACATATCCAGTCTCTCCTTACTCTCGACCTACTCTTGATTGTGGGTCGAGATTAAGGAGAGAGATCATTGAGTCTTTCTTGCACAGCAAATGCTGACCTTATTACCAAATATCTTATCTTGTAACTCATGATTCAGCTTAAATATATTGAGAACTAATGATAAGAGAATCTATTTGAAGATGAAATGCACTCAGTCATTTAAAGCAAGTTCAGTAGCCTACATGTTAAAAGAAGCATGTGCACAAATGATGTACCAAATGTGTATTTTGCTTCAGTGGTCATTATATCGCACATAAGGAGTTACAGCTTAAGCAAGTTCTTTAAGTTATGGTTCAGAGAACATGCCTAGAAATGCTGCAGCTTTAGTTAAGCAAAAACTTTGTATTGGTAGTGCACTAAGAGATGTTATCTGGAAATGGAGTCCAAGTCTTTCTTGCCTTGAAAATGCTTTTTTTCTATCTTTCTCTGTTTAAGTGGAGAAACTAAAGGCCCTGAGCATTTACTTACTTAGAAATGGTTTTAGCTGCAGTTTATACAGTGTAACCTCTTGGAAGTTTTCTCCATCTTTGCCTCATCTTAAATTAGACTTGGTAAAAGACTTCGCTTTTAAAGTATGCCTTGTAAAGACCCAAATCAACAATGTGCAACACAAAGTATATTTAATCATCTTGGTAAGTACCAGAGAATTCACAAGAGCTCGCTTATGATAAACTGCACAGTTTCCCATATTATTCAAAAACAGAATATGATGTCATCAAAAGACAACAAAGCATTTATTAACTGTATTTATATGAACTAAACACATTTACACTGGTCAGTAAAACTATTGTAAATATTTCTTTGTTCAAGTCTGTGATAAAAAAAAAAGGTTTTATGTGTTCAGAAATGATTTGGGCTTTTAATGCATTTAGGAAAGTTTGCCAAATGAAATGGGATTTGTAGATTACTGATATGATGGCAGTCAGGATCACACCGGTGCTGTTGGTTTTGCTACTGTTACATTAAGGTGGAATGGTTTGTATTTACAGAATTGCTCTTTTTTTTTCTTCACAGCTCGCCAGTTTCACAGCACAGTGGACATTTTCCAAGTACAATATGTGTCCGAGACACGTGAAAACAAGGTTAGTGTAACAACTCGTGGATGGTAGACGATGACATGATGAGACGGAAACACGGAATATAACAAAGGACGGATTTATTAAACAAAACACTTACGGGTTACAAAACTGGATACACTGAACAGGCAGACGGGACAACGACGTTGAGACAAAACAATACCGGACAACGAAGGACAAAAGGGTATAAATAGACAGAGAAATGATTAAACTAATGAGACACAGGGGATGAACGCAGGTGAAACAAATGAACACTGACAGTGGCGGGAAAAGGACAAAGGGATCACATGACGGTAACAGATGACGTGGACAGAACACTGACAGTAGAATTAAATACTTATGAAATAAAAGTATAACTTTTGTTTTCTTATACCGTCTTCCCAAGCGCTGTAAAGAAGAACTGGTCCGTTGGCTCCCGTGTCCATCATGGTAATCTCACCTTTCTTGGTTAAATGACTTATAATTTGTCTTTAAAGGGACAGATAAAAGCCTGTTTAATTTAGCATGAATTGGGTGTTATTTAAATTTATATAATAGGTAACTGGACCACTGTTGTAGGCTCATTTTGATGGACTGAGACGGGTTTGTCACAGCTACAGTGCAGCTTATATGTACTCCTTTTTAGTGGCATTAGGTTAAGCAATGACTGATCCATAAATGATATGCTTAATTTATTTTCTTAAGTACTTACTGTCATAATTGAATATTCAGTTGGAATGGGGTGAACTTCATATCACACAAATATGATTGGATATACAATATGAGTTTTACATTTGAATGAAAACATGATACAACACAATGTAAACCACAGGAGTCAAAGCCAGTTCCTGGAGGGCCGCAGCTCTGCACAGTTTAGTTCCAACCCTAATTAAACACACCTGATAGAACTAATTCAGGGCTTTAGGCTTGTTTGAAACCTACAGATAGGTGTGTTGAAGCAGGACTGGAACTAAACTCTGCAGGGTTCTGGCCCTCCAGGAATTGACTTTGATTATTCAGCCAAAAGACCTGGCCTCCATCTTGGGAATCACAGGAGAACATAGACGGTGACGGTGTCATAAAGGAAGTCTGCTAAAAGTTCTGTTGTCTGCTTGGTGAAGCAAAGAAAACATGTTCTTCTTCCCATGAAACTGAGTTGTGTGGACAACAATAAAGTTGAAGTGCAGTTAAATGAGTGTATAGATGTTATTCATTCATTCATTCATTCAGGGTGTTTTATCAGGGGTCGGTACAGCAGAATGAACCGCCAACTACACTGGGATATGTTTTACACAGCAGATGTCCTTCCGGCCGCAACCCAGAACTGGAAAACACCCATACACTCTGACATTAACACACAGACTCCTACACTATGGTCTATACAGCATTGTTTGGATTGTGGGGGAACCCACGCCAACATGAGGAGAACATGCAAACTCCACACAGAAATGCCAACTGACCCAGCCGGGACTCGAACCAGTGTCCTTCTTGCTGTGAGGTGACCACTGAGCCAATGTGCTGCCCTACACAGATGTAAATGAAAAGTAAATATTTGTGTATTAAAGTCATGTTGTAGGATTTGTTGTTTGGTGAAATTGTTGTAAGACAAAAATAAGTTTATTTATTCACTCTCAAGTACTACAGTAACAGTTGAACTTTGACCTCTGTCTGGGCCCAATGTTTGAGACTGAACACTGTTATTATAGAAGCTGTAGAGCATCTTTGGTCATATTCAAGCTATAGCCAGTGTTGGTGTTATGAATAAGTTACTGTTAACACACTAACCACATTACTGTATCAGTACACTATATTTAGATGAGAAGCACAGTTATTTTAAACAGACCTTACCCTAAATATACTTTACATCTGTACATTTACTGCATACAATAAACTCCACTTTTGTAAATAAAAGTAAATAAAAGGAAAAATAGACTACAATACAGATTTAATATAAATTAAAATATTAATTATATAAAAGTAACATAACACACATCAATTACATTAAAATTAAATATCAAAACTGGGAAAAATATAAATATAAATATATGTATTGAGGTCAAATTAAAGTAGACAGTAATATATCCCATAGTTGTAGAAATGTATGTTGTGTTACCATAGCAACTATAGGATCACAACAGAATAATTCAATTCATTATAGTATGATTCAAAATACTATAAAATCTGCTGTAAATGACTGTAGTATTGTTTCATGTGGGAGTAGAGCCCAAATATTAGACCACTAGTATTTTCAGCAGCTACAGTTATTTGAAGTCAGTCGTTTCTATATTGTAGTGTGTCATTAGGAAACATCAGTGCACATTTCACTTTGCTATTCATTGTAATGAGGCAGTGTGAGTTTTATTTGTAAAAGGAGTTTGACAGCAGCCGATCCTCCACACAGAGATCAGATCATTCAGGAGAACTGAAGAACATCTCCAAGACACTTCAAGAAACCTGCAAAGCTTCAGTGCTGGACACTGGAGAATTATAGATGTGTGTAAATTGCTGTAAAAGTGAGGTTTATAAATACATGAACACATTTTCTTCATCAGTGAACTCGTATAAACTACATTAAATCAACATTTGCTTGTCATTATCAATCATCTTTATTCTGTATTATTATTAGTTGTGTCTATCTTACACTAAATAATGATGCACCACATTACCAAACTCAACACACACACTTTGTGTTTAAAGGGTTTACATTTAATAACTGATACATTGATTGATGAATTATATTATCATATTATATAATTATTATATAATTGTTATTATTATTTTTATTACACAGCTTGCTACCTGCATATTGTAGTTATTATACTATTAGTCACTACACACAAATGTTTGTTATTGTCTATATTCTGCTGCATAATATTTATCTGCCTGTTTTCATTTGTTGTAATTCCACTACTATTATGATCATTTACTTTACTTTTCATTTACTTTATTGTCTGCACAGAGATTCTGACCGAAATTCATATTTGACACTGACATAACATACAATACAGCATATATACACTTACATATTACTCCACCTTACATATTACTCCACCTTACATATTACTCCACCTTACATATTACTCCACCTTACATATTACTCCACCTTACATATTACTCCACCCGGACCTAAAATAAATAAATATATATAAATGTATAAATACACTTACATATTACTCCACCTTACATAATACTCCAGCTTACATATTACTCCACCCAGTACATAATACAGCATACATACACTTATATATATATAAATGTATAATATATTATTTATATTTTCACACCAATGCTCACCCTAACCTGTAAAACAGTCACTGCCAATGGAATGACCAAAATCCATAATAAATGAAGCAAAATATAATATAATATACTCAAAAGAGCGTTACAGGGACCCAAATTCTTAACAGAATTATTATTATTATTATTATTATTATTATTATTATTATTATTATTATTATTAT
>CAIGQW010044667.1:0-16057 GCA_903798125.1 Danio choprae
CTTGCTGTGAGGCGATTGTGCTACCCACTGCGCCACCATGCTACCCTTAATTTAATTTAATTTAATTTAATTTAATTTAATTTAATTTAATTTAATTTAATTTAATTTAATTTAATTTAATTTAAATTAATTTAATTTAATTTAATTTGTATTTTGGATTGTTGTCTTCATAAGGAAAAAAAAGTTTATAAAATACCCAAAAGCCCCAAAATTCAAAAAATGCATGAAAATCCTGTGTTTTGCCCGCAAAGCCACTTTCAAAATGAAACATTATTCATCAACTAATGCAGTGACTGATTTAAAAACCGATCCCAGCACTATTTAGGAATGCAATTTGCTTATATTAGACAATATCTAATATTAATAAGAAGAGAAATAATCACATATAGATTTCCACGAGTGCTTATATGAACAATTATAGTCTTTCAAATGATCTATTATTCTCTTTCTTTGGCTAAATAAGTGTATATGATACCATTCATCAAGTGCGGATGAGGGGCTGACATGTCTTCCCTCTTCCATTCATCATGATTATAGGGTGATCTGTCTCATTTTGTGTCTAAAGCCGTGTGGCCGGCGTTTTTCACCTGCTTCCTCTACTCACACAGTGATTGACATTATTACATACATGAACACTTGCTCTGAGCTTCTGTTTTATGAAAACAGACTTTATTTTCCCCCCTCCAGAACGTTTGTGTCATGTGAAGAAAATGAGTACTCTTTGCTCATTCCAAACATTATACTGACTCTGCGTCAATCAGGACATCCACTATAAAACTATTATAGTGTAAAGAGTTTAATAATAATAATTCATTAATTCATTCATTTTCATTTCGGCTTAGTCCCTTTATTAATCTGGGGTCGCCACAGCGGAATGAACCGCCAACTTATCCAGCATATGTTTTACGCAGCGGATGCCCTTCCAGCTGCAACCCATCTCTGGGAAACATCCATACACACCCATTCACACTCATACACTACGAACAATTTAGCTTACCCAATTCACCTGTACCACATGTCTTTGGACTTGTGGGGGAAACGGGAGCACCCGGAGGAAACCCACGCCAACACAGGGAGAACATCAGAAACGCCAACTGACGCAGCCGAGGCTCGAACCAGCGACCTTCTTGCTGTGAGGCGAACGTGCTACCCACTGCGCCACTGTGAGGCCCAATAATAATAATAATAATAATAATAATAATAATAATAATAATAATAATGATAATAATAATAATTTTCCTAGTGATGGGTTGCGTCTGGAAGGGCATCTGCTGCCTAAAACATATGCTGGATAAGTTGGAAGTTCATTCCGCTGTGGCAACCCCAGATTAATAAAGGGACTAAGCCGAAAAGAAAATGAATGAATGAATAATAATAATAATAATAATAATAATAATAATAATAATAATAATAGTAATAATAATAATAATAATAATAATAATAATAATAATAATAATATTACACTGTAAAAAATAAATGTATGCATTTTTTCATAAAATATATTTAAATAAAATTAATATTTATCTTGTCGTCATTTGACATGACTTCATAATAACTAAATAAATAAAACATGACTTGAATAAATAAATTAATAAATAAACATTGAAAGTAATTAAATAAAATCATTTATTTTTCGCAAGCAAAATAAAAGATCATGCAACACTTGTCTAGGTGACTAATATCAATAGATATTGCTTTGCATAAAATATAATGAATAACAGAAGAAAACAAAAGACAAAATAAAACATTTACAAAACAGTTTTTGAGCAATGAAACAAACACATTAATATATTGAAATATAGCTGTAAAAGAAATACTAAATTACTAAATACAACATTTTTTTGTCAAAACAATCTTTTATTTTGGATGCATGATATTCAGATCATTATTTTTGAAGACATGTTTATACTGTTTGAACATGAAATAAGACTAATGTTGTCACACACAACAGTGTAAACACACAGAAGAGGTTCCAACCACAGCTTTAATAGAAACATGGTCAAACAGGCAGGGGTCAAACATAAAAATCAGGGGTATTACACAAGTCTAATCCAATACACAGACGACAGGCCGGGGCAGGCAGCAAGCAATCATAAAATCATATAACAAGAAACAGTCCAAGATCAAAACCAAACAAGTCTAAGGATAAAGAAAAAGAAAAAAAGAAAAGAAAAGCAAAACGTTCAGAAAAGTAAAAGACTTTGCAAGGATGGATAGTGTCTTTGGCGCTTATATGTGTGAATATTGTCTGCAAGTGTAGTGTAATCACACATTAACCCAATGCTGGGTCTGACCATATTTGATGCAACATTGAATCAGAGATTTTCTTACTATGGGGGATACTATCTACCATTGGAAAACCTGTATCGCTAACTTGGTCACATGGTGGCGTTTAGTCTGCTTCGTTGCATACTGCCATAGAGGCAGCATTAGCATAGCTGTTATTCTTTCTATAGGCTAATGATTCCAGGCTTGCCTTTAATAGGCTTTGGCTGGATTACGACAAACCAGCATTTTTTAAAGTGTACTGCCTGTTCACACACAATTAAAAAACTAATTATAATGTAAAATAAATATATATTATTTAATTTGAAACATGGGAACTAATGATACAAAAATATGCATTCATGCAAGCCTAAAATTACCTAAAATTAAACTAGAATTACCTCAGATATCTAACAGTGCAAACCATTCACTGTTAAGATCAATTAAGTTACATGAGCTGGATTCACTGGTCATATTATTGTGCGTTAGTGCCGCACTAAGGACATCTGCTGGTCACAAGTGGGTAATGCAAAGAAAAGCATATAGTAAAACAAATTATTCATCAGTGTGGACGCAAATACATTTATTGATATATTTATATTTATGGTGTTTATATTTATAGTTATCGTGCTTGGTGGGAAAGGGCAGTTAGGGCTGTGTGACTAATCGAAGGCCGTTTCTATGCTAATTTTGTCAGTACAAATGGCTCTGTAATCAGCTGTAAATCTCCAGAACTACTTTAAGATGGAGCAGTGTTTACTACACAGAGCCCTATGACAAACTACGAAAAAATTAAATTAAAATTGCGAATGATTTAATTGACATTCCTGAAATCTAAGATAATCATTTTGGGAGCTGTTGCTTTTCAGTGAACTTTGGCTGTCTGTTACTTCTGCTCTGAAAGCATGTGAAAATATCACATCTGAATACATGTTTTCCCTCCAAACTCACTGTTATAACTTCAGTCGAGGATTTGAAATAAATCATTCGGTGAGATGATTCCATAGTTGTGTTTTTTTGTCATGTTGAAGCAGTAAAATCTGTGAAATTCTCTCTGTTTGATTTCCCAACCGCATATCTTTTGTAGTTTCCGCACAACAGCGACATCTGGCCTTTGGAGGAGATTTACTAGAGATCACAGAGTCACAGTTCCCTGACAAGATGTGCACGATCATCTCTGAAAGGCTGAATTGTGATCTCAATTTAATCATGCAGCCCTACTATGGATGAATTGGTTTGTACTGTTTCTGCAGAGTAAGAACCCACTCTCATAAAAAACCCCCCAAAAAAACACAAATCATATTTCTTAATTCCTGCCTAAGCGAATGCATTTGCAGCAAACCAATGCTTTACTCAATGAAACATTTGATAATCAAGTCATTGCATCTTCTGCAACTGACATAAGAGAGACAGAAAGTAATTTCACAGTCATTCTCAGGGCACTGGATATCTGAGGCCACAGCAGGCAACAGAAAGAGGCTGTAACGCAGTCACAGTGGCACGAGCGCATTTCCACTCAACACAGACAATCCATCGGCTGACAATCTGAGACACACGCAGAGACAAAGCTCATCTCTCACTTCCTCCTCGCCCGCCTCAATCTGCAATGCAAAATTAACCTCACTTTAATCTGAGTGCGCAGGGGCAGGGTGGAGAGGTGGGGAGCCGGGGCCCGATGAAGAGCCGCCAACCACGCAAGAGTTCAAATCCGGTGCGTCGCTCAATTATATTTCCTTGTTTCGCCTGTCCTTGAGAGGAAACCCCTCTGCTCAGCTACATTATTCTAGGCTCATAACAAATGACACCACAACACCCCGAACAAGTGTGTCTGTGTGTACGTGTGTGTAAACGGCGAGCGATATTCTCCATCTCCTTGGCAAAAATGACTTTCTTTTTGATGTAAAGGTGGCTGCGCACGGAGGGGAGGATGTGAAATTGTCTAATGCTGATTGTGATTGTCAAGCGCAGGCCGGTCCAATTATATCACTGAATCTTTGTTAAGCAGGCCTTGAAAATGCCTGACAGTATAATTAATCTTGCCATATGAACAAAGAGACCCTGCTCAATAGTATTGAGGATGCTTATTAAAAATACTAAACACCCTCTGCACCCTTTGGAAAATGTTTCGAGGGGGGCCTGCTTTTGAAATAGCAAGACGCAAGTCATTATCTTTTTGTTTAGCTTTTTTTTTTTTAATTCAGAGGTGAAATTGATATTAAGGGGGTGGGAGCTGCGATTTCACAGAATGATGAAAAATGATGCCTGTGAATACAAGATATCATTTCGAAAATGATGCTGCTCTCTCGTGGAGCTGACGATATACTGCTTTAATTAGAGTTTCGCCGTGATAAGATTCCACATCGCAAGAGTTTGAGGCGTTACTCGCCAATCCTTTAATTTATAAAATATAACAACATTACACTCACACTAATTGCACTGTGTGTAAAAATGAATGATCTGCTCCTAAGGAATGGCCAGTGTTACTAAAACAGAAATATGATGCCTGCTGGTGCGCTTTTAATCTATCGCTGTACTTATTGCTGTATGTTCTGCCGCACTCATTTATATGACACTATGGAACTACCGTAAGGTCACAGCTTTCAGACAGATTAGTTAAATAACCTCTTACAGACATTCGAGATTTATATCTTCATCAATAAAGAATAAAAAAAAAAAGAACAATCGAGGATGAAGGATGATTTCATCAGCAGAGCAAAGGTTAGATGCAAGTGTAAACTGACTGACGTTAAAGTCCCTGTTAAGTAAGTCTGTGTGCGCTGTGATGAGGAGAATAGACTGAATATAATAACAGAGGTATCATAAGTTATACTCTACTTTTTTTTTATTTATAACACAATAATAACACAAACAAAAGCATTTAAATGAATAGTTGACACTGAAATGACAATTTGCTTTTAAATTATTGATGCTCCGACCATCTGAAATGTAGCAGATTTTTATTTATTTAAATATTATTATTTCTCTGCAGCAGAATCTTAGAAGAGTTTTTTACATGATTAGATTTTATTTTTTTTAAACACTGTTCCTCTGTCATTCATAAAATGTGAGTCATTAGAGTAAATATGTTTTTATCCAAAAATGTGCATTAAACTTATGCACAAAACTGAAATATTGCATACATAAAATGTGAATAAAGCACTGTTTCCATACAAAGTGTCAAAAAGCCACTGTGGGACTTTTTTCTGATAATAAATTATAATAAACTACTTAAAAGATGAAGACAAATGCAATGGACCAACAGTTCCTTTTGGAGGCATTACTTTGACGACGGACTTTGGCTAAGGCATTTTAGAATGACCAAAACAACATTTCAGATGTTGTGCAATGTGGTCAACCCGTTAGATTTAAATTTGTGCCTTTTGTGTTGTTGTTGTTGTCACTATTTAAACAAAATCACATTACTTTTTAAAAATCTATATGCTGGAAGAGGGTGACGCGGTGGCGCAGTGGGTAGCACAATCACCTCACAGCAAGAAGGTCGCAGGTTCAAGCCTCAGCTGGGTCAGTTGGCATGTACTCCCCGTGTGCGCGTGGGTTTCCCCCACAAGGTGCTCCGGTTTCCCCCACAAGTCCAAAGACATGCGCTATAGGTGAATTGGGTAAGCTAAATTGTCCAAAGTATATGTGTGTAAATGAGTGTGTATGGATGTTTTCCAGTAATGGGTTGTGGCTGGAAGGGCATTCGCTGCGTAACACATATGCTGGATAAGTTGGCGGTTCATTCTGCTGTGGCGACCCCAGATTAACAAAGGGACTAAGCCGAAAAGAAAATGAATGAATGAATGAACAATGCTGGAATGTATTCAATAAATGAGATTTCATAATTTAAGCACATTTTTCTTACCTGATAAAAGGTTTTGTGTACATTCATTTTTATGCACCTTCTTTTTAAAATGGATGTGCACCTTTGCATTAACCCCCCCCCCCCCCCCCAAAAAAAAAAAAACATATACAGGCAAAACTAAATCAATACACGTCTTCTAAAAATACATTTAGATCTAATATAGTATAAATATAGATATATAGCCAAAATGTTCTTATTTTTAAGTAATTAAAAAATATATGACATATAATAATGATGATGATGATGATGATAATAATGAGGATGATGATGATTGATTGATTGAATCAATGCATTAACAAATCAACAAACACATAGTTAGAACCACACAACATAATAAAAGTAAAAAAAAATATTATTAATAACAAATTACAATATTATTGGATATGTAATTACTTTGTTAAAAACTGCAATATACTAATGTATAAAAATATATACATAGGGTCAAAGATACAGAATCAACCTGTTCATGAAAAAAAAAAACTTACTGAATGAACTGACAAAAATGAATTAGACTGCATACACAGAGACAAACAGGCAAGCAAAATAGCTTTAAAAAAAGACTTGACCCTCTGTTCAAGACAGTAATCATATTTAGCATTTAAAAACCCAGAAATCTCCCACTGATATGTATATGACTAAGCGCACCGTCTGCTCTATTTCTAACATTTCTGCTTCAATGCAGTGCAGCTTACTCTCCACAGAGCTCAGCTTCCCCATGCCTCAGTTTTTCAGGATTACTTAAATCAGCGGAGAGTTCCTCCCCTCCACCTTCCTCCTCTTTTCACGGTTCACATGCCAAAGCTGCCCCGGCCAACAGCCCTATCAGAGGCTCCTCAGCACCGGCACTGGGCCGATGCGAGCGGAGCGCGGGGTGAGATCCAGGGGCAAGCAAAGGTGCCACAGAGGTGGAGATGCCTAATTTAGCAGAAACACCATCTCACGAGCTACAAGCCAGATCAGCCTTGCAACCGCAAAATCATTTTAATATATTCCCAGCGCTACTTGTGAATATTAATTTTAAAAATTAATTATTAATTTTGCCCCTGGCATGGCAAGATATACTCGTTTTAATTAGTGTACCGTACTCCCCTACAATTAAAATATAATTGATGTCCATATATATTGACAGCCCCTGTGATCGCTTTTCTTGCCGGTGTCAACGCAAAGCAGAGCAGAGATTCTGACGTTCTCTCTGGTCCATTTAGTCAGCACCTCTTTTCAGATCTATCCCACCATTTGTGACATAAACAGACACAATATGGCCTTAATGCCAGTAATTAGAAAGATAGACGGTCTAAACCGTGCATTGGGTTTGTCAGTCTAAGACCTGCATGGCTGTGTTTCTTCTATAGCACACGTCAAGCAAAATGTTCCTTTCTATATCATGTCAATTCTTATTATTTTCTTATTATTTTAGGCAACATCAGGAGAATACAGAAAGACTGTTGAAAAAGTTAACATACACTAATAAAATAATAGTACATAGCTAAGAAAACAAAAGACAATTTGAAAATTATCAGTTTCTCTGGATTTACAATTAGTTTTTCTTTTGTTTGTTTGTTTTATAACTACTGATGACATTTTAATGTTAATGTTTGTTAATGAAAATAAAGCACTTCACTGATATATCATTTGATATATCATTTGTAATACATACTGCAATACTGGGGTTGGGGTGGGGTGGATGTGGACAGAATTCTGTGGATAATAATAAGAATAATATTGCCCATAGGGCGACACGGTGGTTAGCACTGTCGCCTCACAGCAAGAAGGTTGCTGGTTTGAGTCCCGTCTGGGTCAGTTGGGATTTCTGTGTGGAGTTTGCATATTCTCCCCATTGTTTCGTTCCATGGATTTCCTCTGTGTGTTCCGGTTTCCCTCACAGTCCAAAGACATGCACTATAGGTGAGTTGAGTAAACTAAATTGGCCATAGTGTATGTGTGTGAATGAGTGTATATGGATATAGCGGGAAGGGCTTTCGTTGTGTAAAACATATGCTGGATAAGTTGGCAGTTCATTCCGCTGTGGCGACCCCTGATGAATAATAGGCATAAACTATAGGAAAATTAATGAATATTGCCCATTTTCTCTCCAAAGCTGCTTTGACCATTTGCATTGCTTAAAGCTATAGAAACAAGAATGGTTAGACTGCTCATTGACTGGACTATTAATTTCACATCTTAAATAATATGAAGGTGAGTAAATGCTGACAAGGGTGACCATATTTGGGTTGGGAGGTAAATACTTAATAAATGCACTCACAACTGTAAAACTGAACTTTGATAATGAAGTTTTTAAAATTTTTATTAAACGTTTGTCCCTCAATAATAGAATAATAGCAAACAAATAAATAAAAAATAAAAAACACCTTTAACACCTTTTATATGACACTGTTCCTTTTCAATAGGTAAAACAATTTATAAAAACCAATTAAACTTTTATGCTTACGCAATACAAAAAAAACTGCTACTGTCTCTATTGGCTGTTGCCTTGGTGTTGAGTAATTAAGACACAATGGCCAATGTTTGCATACTTGTACACGTACAGTATACAGCATGCAACAAGGCATGGCCTAAAAAATAGATAAAATTAATGCCTAATGACTAATGACTAATGACTGTAAAGTAAAAGCCAAATACTATTACAAGTTTTGGTGATATAGAAATCCTGCCCCCAAAAGAAGACAGATACAGGGGAAAAGAGAACGTATGGTCACCCTATTATGACAGTATTTTCATTTGAGATTATGTTTATGCTTCTGCTTCTTATTGTTATAGAGTAAGAGCAACATGTAGATGTCTGTGCTTTCTGTGTGTAATTGTGTATGATTTGCCAGCATCTGTGCATGTGCATGTGTGTGTGTGTGTGTGTGTGTGTGTGTGCGTGTGCGTGTGTTTCTCTATCTCTCTCTCTGCTTCCCCCTCTTCCTCTCTCTTTCTGCATGGGGAGGTGGCAGATGGATGTGTGAGAAGCAAGAAATCTGCTTCTGTCCGTGTCAGTTCTGCTCTACAGAGCACTGATAACTGAATAATAATCCCTCTCTCTCTCTCACTCTTGTTCCTCTGCACCTCCCTCTTTCTCTCTCCATTCTCATTCACTTCTCTTCATCCGAACACTTCCTCCTTTCTCTTTTACTGTTTATCACATCTCACTAGTTCATATTAAACTTCCTCTATCAGCTTTAACCATCCACTGTGTTAAAGAGATCCTGTCATCACTTCCTCACACAGACACTCACACTGACCAGTGGCAGCAGCAGTTACAGCATTGTTAAAGCAACGCCTGCTAAAGAACAGTATGGACAAACACTGAAGTGGCTGATCAGTTATCTAAGCTGAAGAGAAAATGATTAGCCTTTCAATTATTTCCCAAGGTATGCTTAACAGAACAAGTTTGTCACGATATCTTATACTTTTATTATATTATACTTACACTATTATACTTTTCTTTTGGAGAAAGTCTTATACAAATACAATTACAATAAAAAAGTAGAATAAACACTAATATTATTATACACTTTAAGATTTTATCATTTGTTTGATTGGCTACAGAACAAAACCACTGTTGTCCAATGACTTGCCTAATTAACTTCCCTAATTATCCCAATTAACCTCGTTAAGTCTTTTACTATAAGCTGAATACTAGTATCTTGCAAAACAATAAGTTAAGTACTGACATCATGGAAAAGACAAAACAAATGAGATATTAGAAATTATCCATTTAAATTATTATGATATTTATCTCTGTTAAACAACACTTGGAAATTATTTGAAATATAATATTATTGAAATTATTTTGAAATTATTATTATTTATTTATTTATTTTGGTTGAAATATACAACTTTTTTAGGGCGACACGATAGCTCAGTGGTTAGCTCTGTCGCCTCACAGCAAGAAGGTTGCTGGTTCGAGTCCCGGCTGGGCCAGTTGGCATTTCTGTATGGAGATTGCATGTTCTCACCATGTTCGCGTGGGTTTCCTCCAGGTGCTCCGGTTTCCCCCACAGTCCAAAGACATGCGGTATAGGTGAATTGAATAAACTAAATTGGCTGTAGTGTATGAGAGTGTCTGAATGTGAAAGTTTATGGGTGTTTCCCAGTGCTGGGTTGCGGCTGGAAGGGCATCCGCTGCGTAAGAACACATGCCGGAATAGTTTGCGGTTTATTCTGCTGTGGCAACCTCTGAAATAGAGACTAAGTTGAAGGAATATAAATGAATATACAGTTTTTAAATACATTTGACCTCAACTGTAGTTTGGTTCTCTTGGTTTGCTTGGTCTGGATTCAAGAAACATTTGTTCCTGGATCATGTGTACTCACTGTCGTTTTAAGACCCTACAGAAAATCCAAAAACACTGCTGTCTTGTGCACGTGGTGGTATTTTTATACTTTATCAAACATATAAAGGAGTCTTCTGTCACACACAAATTAAGATCTACTCCAAGATCTACTCCTTTTGCAAATTGTATGTTGCTCCTGGTATGTTTCATTGCACATTTTTAGATGACAAATCCACCACAGAGTGCAGTCTACATTTATGCAAATCTGAAATGCTTTATTAAGGGTATGTTGTTTTTTTCTCAGAGAAACGTCCTTCTTGTACACATCCACGAGCTAGTTTGTCGTACAGATCACCTAGAACAGCAAACAACTGACCTAAACACAATCAAAAAAAATTTGTAAAGCAAATGTAAGAGAAAATGGGCCTCACGGTGGCGCAGTGGATAGCACGTTCGCCTCACAGCAAGAAGGTTGCTGGTTCGAGCCTCGGCTGGGTCAGTTGGCGTTTCTGTGTGGAGTTTGCATGTTCTCCCCGTGTTGGCGTGGGTTTCCTCTGGGTGCTCCGGTTTCCCCCACAAGTCCAAAGACATGCGCTATAGGTGAATTGGGTAAGCTAAATTGTCCGTGGTGTATGAGTGTGAATGGGTGTGTGTGTGGATGTTTCCCAGAGATGGGTTGCAGCTGGAAGGGCATCCGCTGCGTAAAACATATGCTGGATAAGTTGGTGGTTCATTCCGCTGTGGCGACCCCAGATTAATAAAGGGACTAAGCCGAAATGAAAATGAATGAATGAATGAATGAATGAATGTAAGAGAAAATTAAACTGTGACCACATAAATTTACTTTGATTTTACATAGTTGTATTCATGATGCAGAGTGCTCAGGTTTGAGTCCAGTGAAGCATGATTCCACAAACAAATAAAACAATGTAAAATCGAAGTAAACATGGAAACAGTTTATTTTCTCTTATAGTTGCTTTTGAAAACACTATTGTATGTTTTTTGTGGAACCGTGCTTCACTGGACTCAAACCGGAGCGCTCTGCGCCATTAATATAACACCATACAAAGTGAGCTACAGAGCAAAGTGACCAAGTTGTCTATATGGAGATAGGCAGATGAGGTAAACTTATTCAATTACAAATCATAGACACTGTTAAGTTGTTTTGTGGTACTGATGTGGTGTTATGTGAAGAATTGCACAAAAATAATCCTTTATTTGTCGATAATATGTCAGTGTAAACATCATTGCTGTGAAAAAGAGCAAAAGTTGTTGCCATTCACTTTATCCAGAAAGGTACTTGTGCTACGATTAATGCTCAATACCTTCAAATGGTTACTCTATATACTGCAGTGTTGATATAGCAACTAGTAAATACAGTATGTTTTGTTACAATAGCATGTGTGAGAACGTATTACAGTAACCATGTTAATTTGTTACCCAATCACCCCTTACTATGATTCATTCATTCATTCATTCATTCATTCATTCATTCATTCATTCATTCATTCATTCTTTTTTATCTTCTTAATTCATTACACTCTGGATAATATGTAATATGGACAGTATAGACTGTATAATTTTTAACAACAAAATTAGATTCAGGTTCAAATATTAGAAAAAAGAAAAAGAAAATGCAGATCCACATGCCAGGTATGGGCCTGAATCCTCTGATTGTCATAATGGCTAATGGGAAACACTACGCTAATCTCTTTAATGACATTTAATTCTTCTTCTGCCCAACAGTCAAGCGCACAAGATGAAGAATCCTGACATTTGCGCATCAAAAATGGTGCAAGAACTGGAAAAAAATAAGAAATCTTCAGAAGTCATTCTAATGGAGCAGGCGAAAAGATTTTAGCATTTAATATTGCATGCGCACTGGGTTTTTGTGCAATTGACCAACATGACACTCCTAAGTGTATAAATGGGTAGCTTTATGATGATAAGATCACTGGCTAATAAGATATTTATGTGACACGCTTACTGACGGATCCATCTCCGTGCTGCCTTCTTCACGCTTCAGCAGGCCGGTGAGGATCAAACGCAAATTCACCAAATGGGCTCGTTAAATGGAGAGGAAATTTAATAAATTAGTATTTCTGCTCTCCGAGTCATGAGGAAGAAATCAAACATTTTGGGATTTATAGAGCCAGAATTAAAATCCTCAAGATACATATATTTGCCTTTTTTTTTTTACAACATTTATCCTAAGATGTGACATTTGCCACCTAAGCAGTAGTCAATGTGAAAAGTGTGCGGTTTTGAGTGATAAATCTGATATGTTTTAATGTTTTCTGTGTTTCTACGGGATGTTTATCGGGTGCACGGCTCTTTGGGCGCACATGTTAAATGTGTTTGTCTGGACTGTTTTATAGGTTTCTCTCGGCCGAGTCTCTCTGTTAATCAGGCCTGTCATGACTAATGCCACGGCTCCTCTCAACATGTTGTGTGTTTACAGCACTCATACGCTCGCTGTCATGGTGAGCATAACCCATGGTAATTAGCCTAATGGTGCTAATGAGGGAGCTGACATGAAAAAGCCAGTGTTAGGACAGCATCTGATCGACAGCATTACAGATTTACACACCAACAGGCGTACATGTACACACAACCATGCACACAGTATAAATAATTAAATAAATAAAAAAAAAATAATAATAATAATAATAATAATAATAAATAAATAAAAAAAATAAAAAATAAATAAATAAATAACAACTGAATAAGAGAATTAAATGCACAAATATTTAATTGTCTGTCGTCAAGCTGAAGAAGGAGTCCTACAGGGCTTGGTTGGCTTGCAGCACTCCCGAGGCAGCTGATGGGTACCGACGGGCCAAGCGTGCTGCAGCCCGGGTGGTTGTGGAAGCAAAAACTCGGGTCTGGGAAGAGTTCGGGGAGACCATAGAGGAATTTTGGTCGGCCCCAAAGAAATTCTGGCAAACCGTCCTGCGCCTCAGGAGGGGAAAGCAGCTCCACATCAACACTGTTTACAGCGGAAGTGGGGAGCTGTTGACCTCAACTGGGGATGTTGTTGGACGGTAGAAGGAATACTTTGAGGATCTCCTTAACCACACCGACATGTCTTTCATTGAAGAAGCAGAGACTGGGGATGCAGGGGTGGACTCACCCATCACCCAAGCTGAGGTCACTGAGGTAGTTTGTAAACTCTGCAGTAGCAAAGCAAGGTAGTAGATGAAATTCACCCTGTGTATGTTAGGTCTCTGGATGTTGTGGGGCTGTCTTGGCTGACACGTCTCTACAACATTGCATGGAGGTCGGGGACGGTACCTCTGGACTGGGCAACTGGGGTGGTGGTTCCCATTTTTAAGAAGGGGGACCGGATAGTGTGCTCCAACTATAGGGGGATCACACTCCTCAGCCTCCCGGGGAAAGCCTATGCCAGGGTACTGGAAAGGAGGATCCGGCCGATGGTTGAACCTAGGATCCAGGAGGAACAATGCGGTTTTCGTCCGGGCCGTGGTACACTGGACCAGCTCTATACCCTCACCAGGGTGCTCGAGGGTTCGTGGGAGTATGCCCAACCAGTCTACATGTGTTTTGTGGACTTGGAGAAGGCATTCGACAGTGTCCCTCGTGGTGTTCTGTGGCGGGTGCTCTGGGAGTATGGGGTCATAGGCGCTGTTAAGGGCTGTGCCGTCCCTGTATGAACAGAGTAGGAGTTTGGTTCGCATTGCCGGCAATAAGTCAGACTTGTTTTCAGTGCACGTTGGACTCCGGCAGGGCTGCCCTTTGTCACCAGTTCTGTTCATAATTTTTATGGACAGAATTTCAAAGCGCAGCCTTGGGCTGGAGGGGGTCCGGTTCGGGGACCACAGGATTTCATGTGGTTCTGTTGGCTTCATCGAACATGGATCTTCAGCATGCACTGGGGCGGTTTGCTGCCGAGTGTGACGCGGCTGGGATGAGAAACAGCACCTCCAAGTCTGAGGCCATGGTGCTCCACCGGAAAAAGGTGGTTTGCCATCTCCAGGTTGGAGTAAAGTCCTTACCCCAGGTGGAGGAGTTCAAGTATCTTGGGGTTTTGTTCACGAGTGAGGGAAGGATGGAACGTGAGATTGACAGGCAGATTGGTGCAGCGGCAGCAGTAATGCGGTCGATGTACCGGTCCGTTGTGGTAAAGAAGGAGCTGAGCCGAAAGGCAAAGCTCTCGATTTACCGGTCAATCTACGTTCCTACTCTCACCTATGGTCATGAGCTTTGGGTCATGACCGAAAGGACAAGATCTCGGATACAGGCGGCCAAAATGAGTTTCCTTCGCTAGGTGGCAGGGCGCACCCTTATAGATAGGGTGAGGAGCTCTGTCACCCGGGAGGAGCTCGGAGTAGAGCCGCTGCTCCTCCACATCGAGAGAAGTCAGCTGAGGTGGCTCGGGCATCTGTTTCGGATGCCTCCTAGACACCTACCTAGGGAGGTGTTCCAGGCATGTCCCACCGGGAAGAGGCCTCAGGGAAGACCCAGGACACGCTGGAGGGACTATGTCTCTCGGTTGGCCTGGGAACGCCTCGGGATCCCCCCAGAGGAGCTGGAGGAAGTGTCTGGGGAGAGGGAAGTCTGGGGTTCTCTCCTAAAACTGCTGCCCCCGCGACCCGGCCCCGGAAAAGCGGTTGAAAATGAATGAATGAATGAATGAATAAATGGTCTGGTTCAAGTTTATGCTAAATTTATACTGATTATATAGACCCCATGTAAGTTAATGCTTATGGTTTTACATAAGATCATAGTTTGAGATAACTGGTTGAATATTTGTGATAACTGGTTGACACTGCTTACCAAATAATGCACAGACTAAAGTGAATAATTCATTCATTTTCTTTCCGGCTTAGTCCCTTTATTAATCAGGGTCACCACAATAGAATGAACTGCCAGCTTATCCAGCCGATGGTTTACGCAGCGGATGCCCATCCAGCTGCAAACCATCACTGGGATACACCCATACACTATGGACAATTTAGCTTACCAAATTCACCTATAGCGCATGTCTTTGGACTTGTGGGGGAAACCGGAGCACCCGGAGGAAACCCACGCGAACACGGAAGAACATGCAAACTCCACACAGAAATGCCAACTGACCCAGCCGAGGCTCAAACCAGCGACCTTCTTGCTGTGAGGAGACAGCTACCCACTGCACCACTACGCCGCCCCATACTATTATTATCATTAACAATAACAAAAACTATTATTATTATTATTGTTATTATTTGTTATTATTATTGTTATAACCATTAACAAACAGTTGTTGTTGTTGTTGGTGGTGGTAGTAGTAGTAGTAGTAGTAGTAGTAGTAGTAGTAGTAGTAGTAAAATTATATTTTTATTATGTGAGAATTATAAACAATTATAAATACAATAAGTCAATTTTACAGTTAGCTATATTGGTAAACATATATGTAAAATAAATATGTGAAGTATATATGTAGCCAAAAGTTTAGATTATATCAATAATATGTATCAATTCTTTCATTATATTTATTTTGACAGTCGATTGCTATTGTATAGTACATAATCTACTTCACATCAACAAATAACAGTGGCATTTTCTTATATAATTTCATATAATAATAATAATAATAATAATAATAATAATAATAATAATAATAATAATAATAATAATAATAATAATA
>CAIGQW010044716.1:0-16478 GCA_903798125.1 Danio choprae
CTGAATCTCACAGACTCAACTTCATCTGCACTAACTAGCAGAGAAAAGACACAAGATTGTTGGTGTGTTCACTTATTTTCACTGTTTCCTCACTGTATTTTTTGTCATTGACTTTTATTATAGGTTTATTTTTTCTTTAAGGTTTTTTCTTTTCTTTTTCTTTAGGGTTTTGAGTAAATCTGTTGATTAAAAAAGTCAAAAGTGTCTGTTTTGTTTATTTTATCATGACCTAATGTGCTTCCTTTAACACCAATGTTTTACATTAAGAGTAAAGATTGTTTACATGTGATGAGTATATTTGACATACTCTTTTCATATGTGGTGGCGTTTTGTCTCATGTGATTTGCATATATTAACGACTGGCTGAGGCAGCACGGTGGCGCAGTGGGTAGCACAATCGCCTCACAGCTAGAAGGTCGCTGGTTTGAGCCCCGGCTGGGTCAGTTGGCATTTCTGTGTGGAGTTTGCATGTTCTGCCCGTGTTGGCGTGGGTTTCCTCCGGGTGCTCCGGTTTCCCCCACAAGTCCAAAGACATGCGGTATAGGTGAATTGGGTAAGCTAAATCGTCTGTAGTGTATGAGTGTGAATGAGTGTGTATGGATGTTTCCCAGTGATGGGTTGCAGCTGGAAGGGCATCCGCTGCGTAAAACATATGCTGGATAAGTTGGCGGTTCATTCCGCTGTGGCGACCCCAGATTAATAAAGGGACTAAGCCGAAAAGAAAATGAATGAATGAATGAACGACTGGCTGAATGTGATTCTGTGAGCAGCAGCTCTGGAGAGAAACATCATCTGTCTCTCAGCAGAATAAATCTGGTTGTGTTTATTTAAGGCACAACTGAAGGTTGATCCAAAACACTGTAAGAACCTCATGATAACAGAACGTCAACACAAATAAACTAATCTACAGCCAGTGTTTTTGACCACTCGCTGCTTTCCTTCCGGTGTCACATTAAACTGAAAATAACAGGTAAAATGTTCAATTGGTTGTTAGTTTGTTTGGCTCAGCTTTAGGTATTCATTCATTCATTCATTTTCATTTCGGCTTAGTCCCTTTATTAATCTGGGGTCGCCACAGCGGAATGAACCGCCAACTTATCCAGCATATGTTTTACGCAGCGGATGCCCTTCCAGCTGCAACCCATCACTGGGAAACATCCATACACACTCATTCACACTCATACACTACAGACGATTTAGCTTACCCAATTCACCTATACCGCATGTCTTTGGACTTGTGGGGGAAACCGGGGCACCCGGAGGAAACCCACGCCAACACAGGGAGAACATGCAAACTCCACACAGAAACGCCAACTGACCCAGCCGAGGCTCGAACCAGCGACCTTCTTGCTGTGAGGCGAACGTGCTACCCACTGCGCCACTGTGAGGCCCAAGCTTTAGGTATGCTCTCATTTAATTTTTCAGCTTCCTGGAATGAATGTTTCTGGAGTGATAGATTTTAATCTGTCACCTCCTGTCTGTGTTTGTTTGAAAAGACACTGTTCTGTCAATGACCTATTTATAATAGGCAAATTTCATCTTCATGATGATAATACATCACAGTTTGTTAAGCTTGTTAAATCATAATTTGCATGACATGTAAATATTTTTCAAAGTTCTGACCTACCATTATATAAACTATTTATTTCCATGTTGAAGTAATTTAATAGCTTATAAGTTCAAAGATCTGTTTTTGGCAGAAGCACAAAGATGTTCTCCTGCGTCACAAATCCTGCATTGTCTTTATATTGTACAACAGAACAGGATTTTGGGATTGTTTTATCAAATGTACTGCGTGTTTACGCATTTTCTCTGCCTATAAAAGTCGATAGGGCTTTATTAATCAGGGGTCGCCACAGCGGAATGAACCGCCAACTTATCCTGCATATGTTTTATGCTCTTCCAGCCACAATCCAACACTGGGAAACACCCATACACACTCATTCACACACATACACTACAGACAATTCAGCTTTATTCAATTCACCTGTACCGCATGTCTTTGGACTTGTGGGGGAAACCGGAGCACCCGGAGGAAACCCACGCCAACACGGGGAGAACATGCAAACTCCACACAGAAATGCCAACTGGCCCAGCCGAGGCTCGAACCAGCGACCTTCTTGCTGTGAAGCAAGCAGTATTTTTTCAGAAATTATATGAAAGGTTGCATTTAAATACTCAGATTTTAGCGTGCCGTTTTAGCAGTAGACTGATCTTCTTGCTGTGAGGCAATCGTGCTACCCACTGCGCCACCGTGACGCCCAGCAAAAATAAATAAATGAAAAAATTAAAATGAATATTTTAGCAGTAGGCTATCAGTAGCGTATGGAGGACAAAACCTGCAAAAACTATAAATAAATAAATAAATATGCAAATAATTGAGTAAATATAATAATTTCCATGGGCAGCACGGTGGCGCAGTGGGTAGCACAATCGACTCACAGCAAGAAGGTCGCTGGTTCGATCCTCGGCTGGGTCAGTTGGCATTTCTGTGGCATTTACATTTAGTTTGCATGTTCTCCCCGTGTTGGCGTGGGTTTCCTCCGGGTGCTCCAGATTCCCCCACTGTCCAAAGACATGCGGTATAGGTGAAATGGGTAGGCTAAATTGTCCGTAGTGTATGTGTGTGAATGAGTGTCTATGGGTGTTTCCCAGTGACGGGTTGCAGCTGGAAGGGCATCCGCTGCGTAAAACATATGCTGGATAAGTTGGCGGTTCATTCCGCTGTGGCGACCCCAGATTAATAAAGGGACCAAGCCGAAAAGAAAACGAATGAATGAATAATTTTCCTCAGCTCAACATGTTAATGAGAGGCTGTCTATCACTTCACATCAGAAGCCAGTCAAAAAAATCGAATGCAAATTTTTTCTAAGATCAACCAATGAATGATGGCATAAACACCGCCTTCTGATGATTGACAGAGTAGAAGAAATCTACTTTCAGTTTAGCATTTTCTTATTCCCCAACATTTGTGTAAATTATTTAATTATTTACCTGCCCGTACTTTATTTACGTTCGTATCGGTACGTTATTTACATATTTATTTATGCAGGAATTTGTGGATTTTTATATATATTTATTTGCATATTTATTTATTCATTCATTCATTTTTCTTTCGGCTTAGTCCCTTTATTAATCTGGGGTCGCCACAGCGGAATGAACCGCCAACTTATCCAGCATATGTTTTGCAGCTTAGCCAATTCCCCTACCGCACATGTGTTTGGACTGTGGGGAAAACTGGAGCACCCGGAGGAAACCCACGCCAACATGGGGAGAACATGCAAACTTAAACCTGCAACCTTCTTGCTGTGAGGCGATCGTGCTACCCACTGCGACACCGTGCTGCCCACATATTTATTTATTTATTGTTTTATTTATGCATACATTTTTGGATTTAATTACTTATTTATTTATCAATTTATTTATTTATTTATTTATTTATTTATTTATTTATTTATTTATTTATTTATTTATTATTGCCGGTTTTGTCCTCCATAGTAAAGAGGGCACTGGGGAACAAATTCTCTAAAGCATATTTTTATTATAGAAATGAAACAATCTGTAAATTTACAACAACATATACACACAATGTTAACAGAACTTATATGAAAGGTTGCATATCATTACTCGAATACAGCGCGCCGTTCACAACAACGCGAGAACTGGGGTCGTGCACGCGCTAACATCAAAGCTCTCACAAGCGCGCCAGATTTAAATGAGCGATGACGCGTTACTGCGGTTAAATAACCGCCTGTGAAGAGCTTCTCCTTTTCTGACTAACGTTATGAGGAGGTCTGCCGTTGTTTGTTTATTCACAAAGGCGAATGCAGGATTGTACTTATAATGGAGTATACTTCGGTTCATACTGAATAACAACACTGGAAAGAGGACAGCAAGTTGCAGGTAAGACCGCAGAGTTTACTTTAATGTGGCTGTTTGTTTCCTGCTGGTATCTGGGCTGATTGCTTTGGTGGAACTGGCTAGAGGTTAGTAGGCTAACTCTTATGTTGCTGGAGTAAATATGTTAAGGAGTGAAAACAAGCCAGGTTTTCTTTACTCAGTTACAACTTTACATAATGACAATATCATGACATATCTTATATGTAATATTATTTGAGGTGGTGTTATGTGTGCAGCCCCTTTGTCTCGTTTTATTGCTCATATATTGACGTGTATGGATGTATATTGGTGATTATTGGTGATGTGTTTGTGAGGTAATAAGGTACTTGTGATGAGATAATTCCGTGTTAATAGTTGTTTGTTCGTTTTAGATGTTTTACTGGTATAAAAAAGCTTAGAAATGTTGAATGATGCTCTGCGTCTGATTTAATTTGATGGAGAGTCATTTGTTTCCGCTGTATAGCCTACTTGGGTTTTTGAGATTAGCAGTTTTATTTGTTTTGAAAGTTTTGGCATTGCATGTATTGTGGTTTGTGAATGTAAGAGAAAATTCTGAATATTCAGAATGAGCATGAACATTTACATATACATGAGTTAGTCACTTTCATTGTGGTTTTGTCTATATGCTCTATGTTTTAGTTGAATGGATCCTTTTCACGAGACTGTCATGACACGTTTAATGGTCAAGCTAATAGAGATCTCCATTCTGTTAAACCCTACAGAAAGTAGGCTACTTTTGAAAAACTATAAATAAATAAATAAATAATTAACTGTAAGGGCCTCACGGTGGCGCAGTGGATAGCACGTTTGCCTCACAGCAAGAAGGTTGCTGGTTCGAGCCTCGGTTGGGTCAGTTGGCGTTTCTGTGTGGAGTTTGCATGTTCTCCCCGTGTTGGTGTGGGTTTCCTCCGGGTGCTCCGGTTTCCCCCACAAGTCCAAAGACATGCGATACAGGTGAATTGGGTAGGCTAAATTGTCCGGAGTGTATGAGTGTGAATGGGTGTGTATGGATGTTTCCCAGAGATGGGTTGCGGCTGGAAGGGCATCCGCTGCGTAATACATATGCTGGATAAGTTGGCGGTTCATTCCGCTGTGGCGACCCCAGATTAATAAAGGGACTAAGCCGAAAAGAAAATGAATGAATGAATAATCAACTATAAATAATTAAGAGAATTAAAATAAAACTCGTTTGGTAGTGGTACAATTCTTAAAATGCTTGCTACCTCTTATTTAGTTGATCCTAGTAAAGAAAAAGAAGACGCATCACTATTAAATGTGCAGATATTATTACAAGTAAGACAGGTGATTTTGAGTTGGGTTCATATCAAGTAGCTCATCCCATGTTGTGTGTATCACTGAGCTCAGTTAAAGGGATAGTTCACCCCCAAACAAATGTCACTCACTTTATACTCCCCAGTGGTTCCCAAACCCTTATGAGTTTCTTCTGTTGAGCACAACAAATATATTTTGATGAAACCTGTAACCATTGACCACATTCATTTCCCTACTATATAAGTGAATAGTTACAGGTTTTCAGCTTTCTTCAAAACATCTTCTTTTGTGTTCAACAGAAGAAAGAAACTCAAACAGGTTTGAAACAAGTAAAGGGAGAGTAAATGATGACAGAATTTTCATGTTAGGTTGATCTGTGCCTTTAAGCTGAATTAGACAGTTCATTGCAGCTACCGTCTACAAGTAATACTGAGTCTCTGTAACTGTTTCTCCTCCCGACCTCCTCTAAATCACATTTAAACTGTGTATTATGTGAATAAATAAAATGGATAATTGATTAACGTATATTGTAAAGTAAAATTGTAGTAACCATGGTTTATTGGCACATTTTCACCAAAATAGCAAAACCCTTTTTAAGGTTTTTTTTTGTGTTTATGCTTGTAATTTTATGGAACTGTATAATTACTCAAAAATGTCTCTGTCAATGTTTTCAAACAATTATATTTAATTTACCAAAGTCACACATGAGGTCCATTCTGTCATTTTATATCAATTACGGTGATGTGTGCGTGCACATGAACCAGTGACAATCTTAAAGCGCTATGATAAACAATATCCAACTGTTTAAAATCATTCAGAGGTGCGTGCATACACAATATATCTCCATAATCCAGTACTGATAGAAGTGTGTACTCTCAACTGAACGCTTTCAAGCTGCAAAACCTAATTTAAATGTGACAGTATTAAACGTTCTACTTTAGTGTAAGTAAAAAACAAAAACTTACATTATTACAAGCCACATTTGCAGATTACATACATATTAAATACATTTACATTAGAACATAAAGAGAAATTACATTATGTTCTTAAAGTCAATTGTCATTCATTCATTCATTCATTCATTTTCTTTTCGGCTTAGTCCCTTTATTAATCTGGGGTCCCAGAATATATATATATATATATATATATATATATATATATATTCTGCCATGTGACTACTGTTGGTACCTATTATTATTTAGGGATCCTGGTGTTAAAAAATACCAAAATAATTTTGATACATCATTGTTATTTAGTGTGCAGACATAATTTCTTCTAAAACAGGAAGATATAAGGTTAGGGACAAATCAAGTAGCTCCACTTCTTTATAAAAAGTATTTTGTGTATTATCATTGAGCTGAGTTGAGCTGAATTTGACAGCTTATTGCAGACAGTCTGATAGCAATACTGCATGTGTGTAAATGCGTGGGCAGCCAATGGCACATGGGTGCATCTCGCGACAGATGTGGGGATTAACAACAATATACAATATAATCTGATTTCTTTGTACTTTTATTTGTACTTCTTCAGTTTTATTTGTGAACACGTTTTTACACCTGCAAATTTACAATTCAACAGTGTAAAGGCACACAATAAAATACAACTATGTCTTATAAAGTTCTATCTAACATTCTTGTTTTAAAATGTACATGCTTGAAAGCACTCCATTTTAGCCAATTCCTGTTTTGTGACGGCTGAATTGTGACCGTTTTGCTGTACTGCTGCTTTGTAGCAAGTGCTGGATTTTCTGATTTATTCTGTTATTTTCCGCTTTGATCTGTAATATAATAAGAGCTACGTTATAGAAATAAATTTGACTTGTGATTAGAGCAGCACATTACTGTGAAAATATGCCATATTGTTGGAATAATTATATTTCTTGGAGCATTCCCCTAGACAAAATTGCAATTTCAGCTCTAAGTTCTCCAAGAACTGTACCTACTGGAGAGGTGGGGATAAAGATAGTAAGGCCTCATCTGATCGGTCAAATTTGGATGAACAACCTGTGCATGCAACACACAAATGCTTGGCAGATAAGGCATGGTCTCTCCCAAAAATGTACATTTTCTCGATATTTACTCTTCCTCTTAAGATGTTTTGAGGAAAACTGAAGATCGGGTTGTGCGATGTCGACCAATTCGGCATCGTACGATGTCTAATGTGAAACATTGCGATGGACTATGGCATCGTTGTTGTAGGCGTCGGTGGATTAATTATTTGCAGCTTGCCGTTACAACTACCTGACCCTCATGGTCTTTGTTTTACAAAGAGTCGTTAGGTAGAGAAATTAATTAAATATCACGTTTAACAACTATAGTGAGACGCGATCCAGCGGTACATCCTGGATAAACTGTCCGACGTGCACTGCTCTCGGGGGTTTTGTGCTCAAAGCACCTGCTGACTGCTGGAGCTCAGACGCGCACATACGCTGCAGCATGACAGAGTGTGTGTGTGGTCACGTGATGTGCGTTTTCAGCGGTATAGTGTGGAAGGAGGGCTTTTCAGAAATGCTAGATGCCATTTTAAAACTAAAATGTATTAGTGTAAACGGGGCCCAAGTGTGTATTTTTCGCGAGCGAGTTGCGGCTGCAATGGAGGCGGGGCGGAGAATTTGCGACGCCAGCTCAGTATCGTAATGTCTATCGGCCATCAGCGATGAACAATGTCATCGTCTATCCACCCAACCCTAACTGAAAACCTGTTACCATAGAGTCCTATACTAGGAAAAACAAATACTATGTACTGTACTAATATATTAATTACAATTTTGGGGTGAACGGTCCCTTTTAATCTATACATTTTTTATAAATATTATACAGCTGAAGTTGGCTACTAGTTTGATGGATCAAGCCACAACTTTGTTACTCGGGTTGCATGCTAATACACTGCTAGTTGCTCTTGTATTTTCTGCAGTTTATCAACAATGTGTTGTAACTGATTAATTCTTTTTTTTATTCCTACAATGAATTTGCCAACTTTTGTTTTCATAGCATGTTCATCCATTTCTTCATGCATGCGTGTTTCTGCTTCATCTTTCAATTCATCGAGCACCCTGTTATTTTCAATAACTGAGAAAATATCAATGACAAGGCTAAACCCACCATTGACTGTAGCTATAGATTCAGTCAAGCGCATAGTTTCCAACATCTGTGAGGTTAATTCAGCAATGTCTTCTACCTGGATAGCATCTTGCTCTCTCAGTATTTTTTCAGTACGCTCAAGAAGCTGTTTTATATTTGTCACCATAGGGTTGACTTTAGCTTGAAATTCTTTAGCGTCAGCTTCAATGCCTTTTCTTAAAAATTTAACCTGGTGCTTTTTCTCAGAGCTGCAGATTCCACTTAAAAATCCAGCACTTTTGAGCGTCAGTATTCCAATGATGGCAACAACAGCAGCAAAAGCAAAAAGAAAGGACCTCACACTAATTAAAACTGAAACTAATACTACGACCAAAACGACCATTCCAGCCATTCCCATCCATCCTGTGATCCATTCGACATTTGTTAGCATCAGTGCTCCAAAGACCGCAACAAAAATAGCTAGAGTAACAGGAAAACCCCACAGGCTAAATGAAGCTAAAGCTAATCCTGCAACCAGAATAGCCAATCCAGCCATTCCCATCCATCCTGAAATCCTCGAGCCTTCAGTGTTGTGAATGTAGGTCTTTTCAAAAGTTTCAACACTGTGATTCATTCTGTCTGTGCAGTGCTGGAGCTCAGGGTGATCTCTCTCATACAGGTCAATGAATTCATCTTTGAGGCGAATAACTCCAGCTCTGAGGAGAGAAATAATAACAGTTCATAAGTATGTGCATAGTATTTTTATTTGTATTTTCATTTTGTATGGTATCCATATTGGTTGATCTGTTTTTCTTACATTTTTTCCGGAGGTTCATCCAAGCTTTTGCGCCGATGATGATGTTTGGATGAGACCATTGCTGCTGCAATAAAAATGTATGAAAATATACAGGTTTGCATCACACTAACCCATAATGTAACAATACAAGAAGAAATGACTTGAACAAAATGAATGGGATTGAATTCTCCTGCTTTTCAGTGGATTGGCCTTTAACAGTGCCATTTGTTAAATGAACTGATCTGAATCCGTTTTAATTGAACTAGATCTAGACCATCATTCTACACTACTCTCCTGCCTGCCTGCCTGAATTGCTGGAGTGTTCTACAATTTGCAATATTTTTTTATTGCTTTGTATTCTCTTTTCTTCATCTGTTAAGTTACGTTGAAGCAATCTACTTTGTAAAAAGCGCCATAGAAATAAAGACAAATTAAATTGAGTTGAACGAAATGAGATGGGATAGGAGCAAATGGACAAAAAAAAAAGTAGTAGAGCCCATAACCAGAAGTCCAGGAGTAATATTAAGAGTATACAAGATGTAGATTATTAAAATAACTTTTGTATATAATAAAATTAATACAATTTGTATTCTTGTGATTCCTAAAAATGTATCTTATTCTGCAACCAAATTAAATGAGACATTTCAAATCAGATGTCATAATGGTATTTCTGAGTGAGGAGAGGAGGACAACTGGCATCATTTACCACAACAAATCTTCTATCTTTAGGAGGCATGGACCAG
Organism: Danio choprae; assembly: GCA_903798125.1. Lineage (NCBI taxonomy): Eukaryota > Metazoa > Chordata > Actinopteri > Cypriniformes > Danionidae > Danio > Danio choprae. The sequence continues at coordinate 9,771 of CAIGQW010044716.1, forward strand.
TATAAGATTCTGATGGTATGATAACGTTGGATAAAAACATCACGGTTTCACAGTATTGTGATTACTGCTCTGAAATATATTCTTTTTAAATGTCTGTGTTAAAAACAAAAAACTTTTTTTCCTCTTTGAACACAATATGTATTATTTTGAGAAACATTTAAACTATTTTGGAGCAGTAAACATGTCAGGCTAAATAATTCAAATGAATCATTGACTTCTATTGTCTTCATTAGTCTCAAAAACACAGATTTCTTTACAAATTTAAAATGGCATCTTTGGAAATCTTTTCTGCAGGAGATGCTGTAAAAAACCTTACATATACCATAGGAATGTTATAGCAGAAAACTTTGGCGATTTTTAAAACCTTGTCTTTTCCAAACCACGGTATACCTTGAAAACGATTATCGTCCCATGCTTAATCTTTAGCACTTTAAAGGTTGTCATTGCAGTGACGCGTTGATGTTAATCTTTCCTCAGAAATACCTGTCAGCACCTCATAAATGTTTTGTATGAAACCGAATTGGTTGTGAGAAAGCAGAGATGGTATGTTATGTACATACATAATATCTGATAAATCTCAATTATGCCCTACGTAAATTAGAGAATGCCCTTTTATTTTTGGGAGAATGCCATTTTCTTTTTTTGGTTAATAAATGTCAATGCATTTTATTTATGTATTTGAAAAGTATGTGAATTAGTTTGTATATCGTCCTCATTCTCATGCACTAGAAAATTAAATGAATGTTAATTTCGAATTGCATGAAATACATATAATATATAACATTTTATTATATATTATTTTATTTTAAAATATTATTATTATTATTATTATTATTATTATTATTATTATTATTATTACTACTACTAGTAAGTTTATTGAACAGAAGTAAATGCAGTATACCATTTGCTACAATTTCCAGCAACCAATCCCCCACATTTAAGCTTCTAGCCAAAGGCTAGGTTGGAGTCCTGGAGTGCTTAGGCTTTTCATACAATAATAAAACAGTACAAAAATCTTTAACATATATTTTGAATAATGAGGACTGCTAAAATTCCAATTTAGGTTTGTTTTTCTCCTGGGTGCACAAACTGCAGATTATATTAACATTATAATATCAAAATATGAACTTATTGATTAGCAATTTCTATATTGCAATACAGATTTTTTTATATTGTTCATCCCTATTTTCCACTGATCTTTGTAAAGTGGCTTTGACATGATCTATATTCTATATTGATATCTATATCAAATCCAATAGAAATAAAGGTGACTTGATTTAAGGTATTATTAGAGGTGTTGCGTTTGTTCATGTTTACCTGTTACACGACTGTCAGATTGATTGTTTTTTTTTCCCAGTGAGTTCCAACACATGTCTCAGAGCTCCTTGATTTTTTTGCTCATCTCCAGCTTTCCTCTGATCCTCCAGAAACTTCACGCAATCATCTTTTCCCTCCTCCTTCAGTCTGGGAATCAGGAAATCCAGATGTTGAAGAGTGAAAGCGCTGTCTGCTTTTAGTGCGATGTCAGGGAGACTCATGATGATGATTAAAGCTTCATGAAGCAGCTTGGATATTTCACTTTTAATTGCCTCCAGATCACTGGTCAGTTTAACTTCTACTTCTGTTTTATTCTCTGACTCTTCCATTAACGTTTCATGTTCCTTTGTAATATTTTCATAGATGTTTTTATCAAAGCTGGTTTTAGGCTTTTCACCAGTGCGCTCATAATCCTGTTTAAGGGCATCAAATGCCATAATGACTGTCTTTCGTTTCAACACATATTTTTTATTTTCTCTTACATGATCACTGTAATGACACTTTCCTGTACATTTAGTGCACTGATTTCTTTTCATGACTTCACAGCATGAGGAATCAATCTCCCAGCAGTTAACATGGCAGTTTTCCTCACAGACATTGCAGCAGGTTGGGTTTCTGTTCCACCACCATTCATTATCTGTGGAGACTTTGTCTTTGACAGCTGTATTGACTGTGAACTGGAACTTTTCCCAGCTCTCAATCTTGTTTCTGTTCTGCCCAAGAGCTTCCTGAATCTCTGTCAGTTCTTTTATTTTTATTTCTTTATCGGTGATTCGCTTCTTTAGATTACAGACACAGGCCTCAAGTCGTCTTCGCTCCTTTAGTACATCTAATGTCATCTGAACACTTTTTCTGTCCTTTTCTTCCTGGAGTGTGAAAAACTCACTTATGCTTCTCTCCCCCATTTCCCAAGCTGATTTCAAAGCACATTTGTTCTGTTCATCTCTCTTCTCTTTCTGCTGGTTGTTGAATAAGAAATGAACAGGTTGCTTTTTCACATCTCTTTTGCAGTGAATCTGAGCTTTCTTAATGACACCGAGAGCATTTGTTGGACACAGCCCATCTGAATGAGTGAGCAGAAACACTATGTTGTTCTCTATATCTTTACCAAACAGAGACAGAATGGAGTGAAAGATGTAAAGCTCTTTTCCAGAGAGTCGATTCTGAGACGCCTTCATCACAAAACACACTGCATCAATATAATGAACCTCATCTGCAAATAATCTGTACAGATATTCAGAAATCTCTGAATCTTTTTCATATCCTTCAGTGTCTCCATAACCTGGAGTGTCGATGATGGTCAGAGATGTTGGTTTTTCTTCAACAAACACCTCATAAACTGTGATCCCAGAGGTCTGGGTTTTTGTTTTATCTTTATCATCTTCTTCAGTGATTTGATAAAACTCTTGATCCTCAAACTTCACTCCCAGTAAGTGGTTGATCATGGTGTTGATGAGTGTTGTTTTCCCAGCGCCAGTTTCTCCCACCATCAGTATGACTTTGTTCTGCTTGTTTTTGGGTTTTTGTCCATATGTTCATCGTCTAATCTTTTTATCATTCCCATCAATCTGTTTTCTTTTTGTGTTCAGCTGGTAAACTGCTGGAGGACCTGGATTAATGACTGTGGCATCATGAGAGGATCTGAAAAAGAGATTAAGATATTGATTAAGATAAAGATAACTAATTTAGTGTAGACATGTTATGTTCTCTATCAGTTAAAAATTAGTCTTCAGTGTTTATAGTGACCATTGTGATCACATGCGCAATGAAAAGATACATCATCAGTGGTGTGAGTGTTTTTTTTTGCATGTTTGTAACACATTGATATTTCAGATCCTCAGATGTTAGTCAAAGATGACATAAGTAAACACATCATGCAGTTTTGAAATTAAGGTTTTTATTATTAAGGGTAAACAAAAGGGTTTGCTCCCTAAACGGAATAAGAGAATGGGCCGCTTTTAGCAGCAACAACTGCAATCAAGTGTTTTCGAAAACTTGCAATGAGTTTGTTGCAGCGCTGTGAGGGAATTTTGACCTTCTCTTCTTTGCTTCTTGTAATTTAGCAACATTTGAGGATTTTTTTTTTTTAAGGTGAAGCCACAGCATCTCAATTAGATTCAGGTCAGGACTTTGACTTGGCCACTCCAAATTCTTCATTTTGTTTTTCTTCAGCCATTTAAGAAGTGGACTTGCTGGTGTGCTTTGGATCATTGTCCTGCTGGAGAACCCAAGTTTACTTCAGTTTGAGGTTGGATGACTGGGCATTTTTCTTCAAGACAATTTGGTGCACAGCAGTATTCATGGCTCTATTTATCACAGCGAGTCTTCCAGGTCCTGAAGCAGCAAAACAGCCCAGACCATCACTCTACCTACCTTCAGAAATTTGGTGTTACTTTTAAGCCACACAAAATGGGACGCACACCTTACAAAAAGTTTAACTTTAGTATACTCAGTCCAGAGTATATTATTTTCAAAAGTCTTGGGGCTCATCAAGATGATTTCTGGCAAATCTGAGATGAGCCTTTATGTTCCTTTTACTCTGCAGTGGTTTTTGTCTTGTACCTTTTTTTGTCTCTTTCTTTTGCTGGAGTCATGAACACTCAACTCATGCAAGTGAAGCTTGCAGTTCTTTGGATGTTGTTGTGGGGTCTTTTGTGACCTATTGGATGAGTTGTCATTGCAATCACTCCTGCGAAGGTTCTTAACTGTCCCAAAACTTTAGAAACTGCTTTATAACCTTTTCCAAACTGGTAGATCTTAATTCTCATTTGTCAATCAATTTCTTTTAGATCTCAGAATGATCTAGCTTTTTAGATTATTTTGATCAACTTCACTGTCAGGCAGGTCCTATTTAAGTGACTTGATGATTGTGAATAGGTCTGGCAGTAATCAGGCCTGGGTGTGGCTAGAGACTATAGTCTTATGACTCCAAATAGTATTAGTAAGTGACAGGTACACCGCATTGTGAATTTTGGGTTGTCATTTGTTGACGAGTCTGCTTTGGTACTGCCGACTGAACAGTGAATGACTGACTGCACAGAAATTAAGCACAGAAAGGCGACACTGTGCCAGGAGAGTCAGAGTTTGTGCTTGTGTGGGGCAATACTGGATAAACATTCCAGCTAAATGGCAGCTAAAGTTTACACAAAAATAGTCACTCTGTTTGTCAGTATACATTTTTGATAGAAAAAACAAGTATATGGATCTAAATATTCCTAGATATAGTGCTAAATGGACCTTATACGATATGCGTTTTTTTAGCCAGTCAGCAAACTTCCATTAACAGTCAATAGTGTAATATAATCAAAACCTAGTCAATTTAGTAGACCTAAGCATTCATTTAGCTGTTCAAGCGTAAAATGTGATGAAAATACGTATGTAAGCAAGCTCAGAAATTATTGTGGTAAAATAAAAGTTTGTATTTCAAATGCATGGCATGCCACAGCGAAATTTAATGTAGCTCTTGTTGTCCAGTGTGAGGTGTGTATTGGGTCTCAATCAGGCTTCAGATCATATATTTTGAACAAAGCAGATCTTAAAGAGGCAAGTTTATAACAGTTCACTGGAAGCACCCAGGCAGCTTTATTCAAATTAAAAGTCTCTGCGCATAAACAAACATGAAGCTGATGGCAGGGGGCTACTTTTGGATATTGTGGCAGGCTGCCAGAAATATGTTAATGTATGAAAACCCAGGAAACTTACGGAGTCGCTGTTTATTAACTTTACAGTAACATTAATTAACAACAATGTTATGGCACTGCTTGAATGCCACTGGCTGAAGATCCTTAGAATCCTTACTGACTGAAAAGCTTAGCTTATTGCCAGTAGCAAACAGTGGAGCATGCTCTGCTAGACTAATTAAGAAATTACACCATTTTAGGCATTTTGTCTGTGTTCTCTGTTTTGTAAAACATGCTTAATGTTTAAATCAGTGGCAGATTCACAGCTATCAATACATCGGTGACAAGTTAATATAGGTCGATAAAATCAGCAAAACTATATTAGTCAGGCTCTAAATGTCATGTTATTTGTGCTTAGGATTTTTGTGACCAAGTTGAGCGTTTTTGAGGAAATGCTATTCCAACAAACATTAAATATTTTATTTGCACATTTTAACTCCTGGCCAATTGAATTGATTGAGTAAATGAAAAATCTCTTACTGCATTCTGGGAGGGTTATCCATGCTGTTTCGCCGGTGGGGATCAGTAAATGATGACATTGTTGCTGTAATTTAAGACAATCCATGTAAATACAATATCTAAGTAAATGATAATCACATAATCCAGCCTCTAGAAAAATATTGGTTAGCTGTTAAAACATAAGTCACCTTAAATTATGTTGAATAAATTTTTATAGTTTAATAGATAGCATTTTAGCTTAAATCAATTATGTTTAAAGTTATCTATTTGTGTAACACATTTTAATAAGCTACAGTAACATGTTCTGTTCATAAATTATTACGATTTATACTTATTTTTCTTCTCAAATATAAATCATTGCAGGAAAATAAATTTTCTCTTATTTAAAATGTAGACAAATTTTAACTCACATTTAATTCACCCATGTGTTCGCCTCACAGAAGGACTTAACAGCTCATCAGTTACCTGCTGAACACAAAATAATTAAGTACATTTTGTCAAAATACATGTTTGTTTTCAGTTTCTTTTCAGTGCATGCTAACAAACACACATTTGCTAAATAATAAAGATTTCTGAAGATGGCGCAGACGATGATGGCCGCCTCCGTGTTGTGCTCTGTAGTTGTTTGTGTTTTTGTTAGTTTGTCCTGTCTTTAGCCACATTCCTTACAATTAGTTTCACCAGAGACGAATTGTTGGACATTCTGACGCATACACCACCAAATATCTTTCCAGATTTAGACTTATGTGATGTTTTGCTGGACATTGCCGTCGGCGGAGCCGCGGTGCTGCTCAAATGCTTTTGGGCACGCAGACGGGGAAACCGAGCAGGCGCGCTTGTGAAACTCCGACTGCATGGATTTTGAACTGCGTTGCCTAGCATCCATCTGGTGAATCTCCGCTCTCTACCCAACAAAATAGACGAACTCCTTCTGCTCTCTCAGATAAACAGGGATTTTTTTGCTTTCTGCTGCTCTGTGTTTTACGGAAACCTGGCTGAATGACGCCATACCGGACAACGCACTTCATCTACCTGTTGATCAGCTGTTCAGAGCGGATCACGACAGAGAATCAATGCGGAAATCGAGCAGTGGTGGGGCATGCTTTTACATCAATGAAAGGTGGTGTACAGATGTAACCGTTTTAAAGAAGATGTGCTGTCCCGACCTAGAAGCACTGTTTATTAACTGTAAGCCTTTCTACTCACCGCGTGAGTTCTGCTCGTTCATCCTCGTCAGTGTTTACATTCCTCC
>CAIGQW010044750.1:0-11641 GCA_903798125.1 Danio choprae
AAGTCAAACCTGCTGCTGGCGTTAGGGGTCTCTTTCCTTCTTCACCTTCACATCACCGGCCAGTATTGTGGAGATCTCGCCCTGCATGAAGGCCCAGGGCACATTGGAGCCCACGAGAGGGCACTTCTCTCCGCTGGGGCAGTACACCTCACTCCCTGGGCCCTGTCTGCGGATGAAGTCCCGGGTGCAGGGGAAGCAGAACTTGTGCCCGGCCACTGATGGACATTGGACAAAGTGGGTGTCCTCCAGACGCTCCTGGCATATGGTGCAGCACAGAGGGGCACCGCCACCTCCAGCTGAACCTTCACCCCCCATAACTGCACTCTGGTCAGTGACGGTGGCCGGGCCTCCTGTGCTACTGCCAGCGGACGGTTCTCCGTTTCGGGATGCCAGTCTCCGCTGACCACCACCAGGTGAAGGACTGGAGCTGTTCTGCCGGCCTGCATTGGCAGAGTGCCCGCTGCCGCCTGGACCATCTTTCAAGGAGGCAGTGCCAACATTGTCAGCCACACTCATAAGCGCTGTGATGGGTGACGGGTCGCTACCGTGGCCCTCTGGAGGCTGTCCCGCGCTGGCTAGTGAGGTGGCTGGAATGTGCCCAGGGATGCCAGGATATGCACTGAGTGGCCAGTGCTGCCGCAGCTCCTCAGAGGTCATCCTCTCTGCACCGTCCGGGTCAGGCGAGGCTTTGCGTCTGCGCACTCTGGGTTGTGTAGGGCGGCCGATGTGGCAGAGAGCAGTGGGCAGCATGGAGCAGCTGGCATCTAGGTACGGCTGTGGGAGGGCATCTGGGGCTGGCATTTCTTTAAATGCCCGCACTGCATCGCTGAGGAGCTCTGACAAGAGGCGCCAGTCACCGGTGCCGTGCCTTTTCTCATACTCAACATATTTGTAGCCTGAATTAATGACCTTGCCGGTGTCTTTCTGAGAGTCATGGAACATATGCTTGACCAGTGCCAGTATGCTGGCGAACACATTACCAGAGCCACACGGGTACTCGATGAAGACCTTCAGCTCAAACTCCACCATCAGCTTGGCGTCGAATGCGAAAACCCTCCCCACCAGGCCGTGGTCCTTCTTGAAGCGAACATTGAATGGGGTGCAGCCAGACAGGGTGTGCAGGGCATCCCGCATGAGTTTAGGGCGTCCTGCCCAGTCGTCTGCCCGGTTGCGCACGCTTTCAGAGAGCTCGGCCAGGGCTTCAGCGTTCCTCTGCTTCTCCTTGAGCTCCTTTTCAAACTCAGGGCCCATGAAAGATGCCACACCCACGTTCATCCCCATGCTCAGGGCCTGTCTTTTGCTGATTTCATTCAGCATGGGGGCAGGAATGGTCAAGGCGGCACTGCCAGCTCGGGGATTCAGGGGCATTGCGGTCAGCAGGCCGTGAGGGGCTCCCACGAGCCCTTGGGCCATCAAATTGGGTGGCACAGCCCCCACTAAAGTCCTCCTAGCAGTAGGGCTCTGCCTGCTAACCTCAGGCGGACCTCCATCTTCCAATCTGGGCAGCCCGTTGGGCAACCTGGCGGACACATACTCGCCCCTTCCCCGCTCGTATCGCTCGGAGGGCGGTCTGCCGGCCTCCATAGGACCCTCCTTACCCGCGGGACCGTGTTTACCTCCGGGCTGCGGACCCGGAGACCTGCCGTCCTGCATCACATGTGTCCGCTTGAGCTGCCGCGCGGTGTCGATGAGCAGCTCTATCCGGTCCGCGCCCTCGTAGTTGACGCAGCCTCTGCACACCGCCTCGCTGAAATCCCAGATCATGGCCCACGGCATCTTCGGCAGGTCGCAGAGGTAGCACCACTGCCGCCTGGAAGATGCCTGCGAGGAAGAGGACATATTTGATAGGCCCTCGCGATCTTGCGTTCTCAAATCCACCCTGAATCTCGTTCACAGCCACCCTCCGAGCGCTCGCGGTCGACTATTCCCTCGTTACGGACGAGTATATGCAACTCTGTGGAATTTTGTGTCATTCAGAATCGAGGTGTTTGATGTTTCAGCCAAATCGTCTGGGCCGCAGAGTTTCTCCTGGAAGACGTTCCAAAAGTTACGCAACTCTGCGCCGCGGAATTATGGGAAATGTAGTTTTCAGTCGCTGAACGCGCTCTTCCCTCTTTGCGCTTTTGCCTAAAGAGTATTTTCTTTTTAAGAAAATAACTTCTCCAAATACGTATGAAAGAAAAGCAACACATATTACAACACCTCTGCACGTGTAAGGCTTATTTGCTTATTTTATTAACCGAGGGACATAATTAGTATGCGTCTATTTCAGAGTTCATTTATACAACGTATTTTAAAAGATTTAACAACATCTATATTGTTTTATATTGGCCTGTGCTTTTCGGCTATAAAAACATAACTGTAATGATCACTGCATAGTCATACAAAACAAAAGCAGTCCAGTGATGTGGATAAATATGAACACTTGCAATGTTGCTGCAAAATAAGCTGTTCGACTGCAAATCCCAGTTTTCAAATGGTCGACGTCACTTCCGCAATTCCTCCGTCCTGTTTCAAAAACTTCCGGTGTAATATTACAGAAGTGACGTCCTGGGTTGCGGTTTCGCTTTTTGCTTCTGTTCACAAGACAATCATGTCATATTTATTTCTCAGACGCAACGTTAGCGTGTTAGCTTGTTTACACGAAACTATCTTACGGTTTCATTTAATCGGTTGGTGAAAATATGCTTCTTTAAAAATGTAAACAGGAAACAACAAATGAGTTGATGAAGGTGTTTTACTGAATGAATGAATAAATAATCATACCGATAGTATGCAGCATACAACAACCTACTACAGTGCGGTTTCAGTGTAAGCCTGTAGTGCTGAATGTTCTCTGTTTTGTGATGATGATGATGATTGTGTTTCCTGTTTTATACTTGTGTCTGATTGCTGTTGATCCTCCATGATGGCAGAAAGCGCCTCTGTGTTTGTAACTGTAGACGTGCAGAAATGCTTACAAACAGTGTAAAGCCCTTGGACGATGAACAGTACAGAGATTATGCTGTAGTAACCTCCGTATACAAGAAACTAGAGGGAGAAAATGAAATATAATGTAACTCATTAATTGGTTCACACACACACATAGAGAGAGAGAGAGCTCTGTATTCTCTAAAGCCTGATAGATATAATATTATGCAAAACAAGCACATGTTAACGTTTTAAAGGTTCAATAAAGTGTAATTTTTTTAAATGAATGTCCTGTTATTTCATATGCCGGTGTAGTGAGGTGTACCTGTGTTGAAATGTCCAGTCCCAGAGCTGTATTGTCCACCACGATGGCAGTAAGTATAGTTTGTAGTGTGAGGGCAACAAAAGAGTTAATGCCAAAAGTCAGAGCGTAACATTCCATAGAGAGGTTCACCGCTATCTGAAACCTTCGGCAGAAATGAAAAACAAAACAAACCCAAATGAAGAAACACTGATTATACATTTTACAAACTTGTGCAGCACAAAACTGGTCTCAAAGAATGCTTCAGTTTCAAAACCACCAGATTTCAGGCCCAAAATCAGCTTCATTTTCATTAAAAAAACACAAAAAGGCACAAATATTTCACTCAGTCTTAAATAAATGAATAAAAATCAAGCATAGTACAGGAATGAGCATCAAACAGATAGACAAATAATACATACATACATAAAAAAACTCCAAATTAAAACATTCAAAATAGCAGTAAAAAAACGGCAGTTTTTAATCTTGTCAGGCATATTTACAAGAATCATTTATTATATTTTAAAAGACTTTTGATCTTAATACTTTGTGACTATCCTTCAAACCACTAGGTTTTACCAATATGTCAGCATATAGAACCTTTTAATCATTTAAAATATGATTTTAATTATTTATTCATTCGTCAGGGGTCATCACAGCGGAATGAACCGCCAACTATTCCAGCACATGTTTTAAGCAGCAGATGCCCTTCCAGCTGCAACACATCCATAAACACTCTTTCACACTCATACACTACGGTCAGTTTAGTTTATTCAATTCCCCTATAGCGCATATCTTTGGGCTGTGGGGAACCTGGAGTACCTGGAGGAAACCCACGCCAACATGGGGAGAACATGCAAACTCCACACAGAAACGCCAACTGACCCAGCCGGGATTCGAACCAGCGAATATCTTGCTGTGAGGTGAGTGCTAACCACTGAGCCACCATGTCGCACTTCATTTTAATTAAATTAATATTTTTTATTTAACAATATTAATAATATATGCTTTCTATGTATGATAAATAAGCTATACTTAACATTAAAGGGAAAGTTCACCTAAAAATGAAAATTTACTCACTATTTTCTCTCCATCAAGTGGTTTAAAACCTTTATAAGTGTCTTTATTCTGTTGAACACAAAAGAAGATTTTGAAGAAAGCTAAAAACCTGTAACCATTGACTTTCTATAAGAAAAACAAATACTAAGGAGGTCAATGGTTACAGGTTTCCAGCATTCCAACAGAGCATCTTCTTTTGTGTTCAATACAAAAAAGAAACTCATAAAGGTTTAAAACTAGTACACCATAAAAAAGTTGACCCAACTTAAAATTGTAAGGCAACTTGCTGCAGAGATTATTGAGTTGACTTGGGTTAAAAGTTGCGTCAACTTAAAAAAAAGCTGTGCAGAAAGTTGCCTTACAAATTTAAGTCATTTTTTTACAGTGAAAATGAGAGTAAATGATGACAGAAGTTTCCTTTTTGTATGAACTATCCCTTCAATACATAATAATACTGATTGACTTACATTGTGATGGTGATGAGAAACATGTATGAGGCTTTAAAGATGGCATAGCCTGCGTAACTCAGCCAGATGCTGTTGGTGAGTCCCATGAGAAACACACACCCGGCTCCGACGGCAGAGAAAACACCCAGAGAGAGCTCACCCCAAACGCCCCACTGCACCTGGATATAACCCACAGAGAAGGCCGCCGCCGCACCTGAAACCAGCAATCACAGAGTCACCAACAAGCAGAGCCACAGAGGAAGGCAACAATTAAAGCAGAGCATGCATTTAGACTTCATTTGTATGGCGCTCTGTGTTGCGTTTGTTAAAAAGTTCTTGTCAAGCGTCAAAACTGAGGGATGTTTTCTTCTTTTGTAATTAAAGTGACTAGTCACTAAAACCCCTACTGATGTAATTGCTTAAATTGTCTTCCTCCACACATACTGAGATGCCGAATTCCTATGCAAATAGCATAACAATTACGATTTAGAGAGCTTCTGCTTGAAGCATATGATGATAAAGCTAGATTGGTTTGACTGGCTTCCCATATGGAGGCTTATAATCTGAAAAGCTGAACTAAATGTCAAATTAAAGGGACAGTTTACGCAAAAATAAAAATTCTGTCATCCATTACTCATCATTCTTTTTTTTTCTTTATTTGTGTTGAACACTAAAGAAGATATTTTATGAAATGTTAAAACCGGTAACCATTGAGTTGCATGGTATTTGTTTTTTCTACTATGCAAGTCAATGATTACAGGTTTCCAGCATTCTTCAAAATATCTTCTTTTGTGTTCGAGAGAAAAATGAACTCATAAATGTTCGGAACCACTTGAGGGACAGTAAACGGTGTGTACATTTTTATTTTAGGATGAACTGTCCTTTTAAATTAAATAAATACATAAATGCGGCTGCAGAATTAGTCAAAATAATGTAACAATTGCAACAAAGGTCAGTGCAGTTCAATCCAAAGTCTGTGATTTGATTATATACTCTGTTAAGTTGTTAAGATTTAAGTGACTTTGAACGCGGCATGGTTGTTGGTGCCAGACGGGCTGGTCTGAGTATTTCAGAAACTGCTGATCTACTGGGATTTTCACGCACAACCATCTCTAGGGTTTACAGAGAATGGTCCGAAAAAGAGAAAATATCCAGTGAGCGGCAGTTCTGTGGGCGCAAATGCCTTGTTGATGCCAGAGGTCAGAGGAGAATGGCCAGACTGGTTGGAGCTGATAGAAAGGCAACAGTAACTCAAATAACCACTCATTACAACCGAGGTCTGCAGAAGAGCATCTCTGAATGCACAACACGTCCAACCTTGAGGCGGATGGGCTACAGCAGTAGAAGACAACACCGGGTGCCACTCCTGTCAGCTAAGAACAGGAAACTGAGGCTACAATTCGCACAGGCTCACCAAAATTGGACAATAGAAGATTGGAAAAACGTTGCCTGGTCTGATGAGTCTCAATTTCTGCAGCGACATTCGGATGGTAGGGTCAGAATTTGGCATCAACAACATGAAAGCATGGATCCATCCCGCATTGTATCAACGATTCAGGCTGGTGGTGGTGGTATAATGGTGTGGGAGATATTTTACCCATCTTCTGATGGTTACTTCCAGCAGCATAACCCACCATGTCATAAAGCGCGAATCATTTCAGACTGGTTTCTTGAACATGACAATGAGTTCACTATACTCAAATGGCCTCCACAGTCACCAGATCTCAATCCAATAGAGCACCTTTGGGATGTGGTGGAACGGGAGATTAGCATCATAGATGTGTAGCCGACAAATTTGCAGCAACTGCGTGATGTTATCATGTCAATATGGACCAAAATCTCTGAGGAATATTTCCAGTACTTTGTTGAATCTATGTCATGAAGGATTAAGGCGGTTCTGAAGGCAAAAGGAGGTCCAACACGGTACTAGTAAGGTGTACCTAATAAAGTGGCCGGTGAGTGTATTCTATCTATCTATCTATCTATCTATCTATCTATCTATCTATCTATCTATCTATCTATCTATCTATCTATCTATCTATCTATTCTTCACAAAAACGCTATAGTATTTACTACTACAGTACTTTTTCATGTGGGTAAAATCTCAGATGATATAAACAATTCTGAGCTAGGCATATCAGTAGGGAGATGATGGATTTATTACACTTTTGATAGTGTTTATGGTTAATAAGTCATTTGTGTTCAGTGTTTAATCGGATACACTCACGCAAACATTCTGGTACATGCCTCACCTACAAGTGCGCAGACGGCCTCTACTCCACCATTGTACACTGAGGACGTGCTGGAGGGCTCAATGTGGTCCCACATCAGCTGGACGTAATTAAAAACCTGTCCGTAACCCGCTGTAGCCAAAGCCCACCAGAGCGACCACTGCACCAGCCTTCTGGATGAGTATGACTCCTTCAGACTCTCCCACATCTGTTTTCCAGAGGTTTTAATGTGTTTGCAGATTTTCACAGATCTTCCTGTAACCTCTTTCTGTAGATCCCTACTAAAACCTCCATCTGCAACCTCATTCATCGTGTCCATTGACACCTCCACTTGCTTTTTCTTAAAAAACACTCCCTGCTGAGGCATTGGGAGGCTCAAAGAAATACACAAAGCCACTACCATTAGACTCAAAGTAACAGTGTTTACATGGAAGTAGCTTGTGTTGGCTAATGATATTAGCATCTGCCCTAATGTGGCTCCAAACGTATACCCAGCTAGCATAGCACTGCGCACATACCCTGTGGCCCGCTGGTAGCGTTCAGGAGGAATAACGCTGTAGATATAAGAAAAGTAGGCCACTTCGGTGGATGTGACCATGGCAAAGTTGAATTGCAGGTAGGTCAGAGCGGGGAGGCTGTTGGCAAAGCACAAAATGATGTAATTTGTGACCAGAAAAAGGCCTTGAGCTACAATCAGAGGTTTGTATCTGAGCAAATCCGTCAGTAGGAAGACTGGGCAGAGCAGGGACAGGTAGGAGTACGTCCAGATGGGAAACAGGTAGTTTGTTACCTGAATGAGAGGAAAGAAGAGTGCCTTTGGTGAGCTGAATTAGAAACGGCAGGGTAAATGATTTGAAATCAGTAGCCTACAGATAATTCATGAGATTCAATTGTGTGTGAGACGTTATTAAGATAAGATAAAGAATGTGTAGGCATGTGTAGTCAATAGAGAATACAAGTAACAATTTTGGGGGCTATTATTTAGCCATACATTGTAAAATTTACAGTATTATTGCCAATTTTGGTTGCCCGTAATACTGTAAAATTTACAAGTGCCCTATAAATTAACAATTACAACTGTGCTATAGTTTTTACACCACAATTGTAATTATTAATTTACATTGTGCTTGTAAATTCTACAGTATTGCTGGCAATTTTTACAGTATTATATGCAAATTTAATATATGTTAATTTACCGTGTGCGTGTAAATGTTGCCAGTAATACTGTACAAATTGCCAGTAATGCTAACTAAAAACAATTAAATGTTCAAAAATAATTGTCAACTAAAATAATGTTTCACAGTATTACTGTTTTTAACTTAACGTATAATGACATCTTTCAAAAACATGAACAAAACTTCATATCTCTGAACGGTAATGTACATTATCCCTATAGACATTCATTCTTCATCATTCGCATTGTAATGAGAGCATTTGTACTAAATGCTCAGTATATTATGCAGTAAATAGTACCGTTAGTGCTTGTTTCTTAGTTCACTATAATGAAAATAATAATATCCTTGCAGGAAATTACCAGTACTGTTTCAGCCCTAAAGCACAAAGCAATGCGCAAATCAAAACACCTGAGAAAAAAAAATCAATAAAGATTTCATATTAACACACAACACTGGCTGCTATTTTTACCTTTCTTAGACTTTTATTATTATCTGTTTGAGCCCCGAACAATCTCTATAGGCTACGACCTCTATATCACTATAAAAATGAGGGGAAAAAACGAGGAATACTCACTACTTCCTCCGAGATGTTTTTGGGTCCCACTAAATATGGTGTTAGAAAAGGCTCTGCTGGTCTGCAGTTGGCAAAGAAACCATAAAGAGAAAGTAAAACAGTCGGGAAGACCCAGTCTGACCTTCTCATTTTTCTCCATAAATTCATTTTTCTGCCTATTTTCCTCTCTTTTTAGGTCCAGAAGCTGCTGATTTGGTAGATGTATTGATATTTTTGCTGTGTGGTGTAAAGTAAAAGCCAAGTCCAGGCACTGATTTCCCCAGAAGGAACTCGGCAAGGCGGGGAAATGAACATATTTATGATGGAGACTTTGATCTGAGTGCATGAAGGCTCTAATTGTTGGTGTGTGCATAAGTGTGTGCGTATGTGTGTGTTGACAAATAATTAAAAGCTATAATGACTTGTACAACATGGCAATCACATTTGATGGTGATTTTTATAATGCGTATAAATGGTAAAACAACCTTAGAGGATGTAAAATGTTCTAATAAATAATAGAATAATTAAATAAAACAAATAATATAATTTATTATTCATAGTATAATAAAATAGTGCTGTCAAATGATTAATCGCATCCAAGAAAATAGTTTGTATTGACATAATATATACACACACATACTGTACATAAAATACATGTGCATTATATATATATATATAAACATAAACATACACACATATAAACAAATATTTTATACAATATAGTCATGCATATATTTATATACACAATATAGTACGCACAAATATATTTTGTAAATATGAACTTTTATTTTGGATGTGATTATTCGCAATCCATTGTTTGACAGCCCTAAAAATAATATACTGTTTGTAACACTTAGGGAACTCACTTTGACTACTAACTAGTTGCATATCACCATTTAGGCTTTTTATAGGTACCACAGACGAATGTTTTATTCTGCTTTACCATATTTTACATTTCTTAACCATATTTCCAAACATAAGTACAACAACAATGATATTACCTTATAAACATTTACCATGTTTTATTGTAATAAAAATGTAGTAATCATAGTTAACACGTTGACACATTGTACTATTTGTATAATAATAACAGTTGTACAAACACCATGCTAGCAAAGACGTAGCACATTTGTGGTTACTAATGTTAGACTATATATTTTTAAATTTAATTTGTAGTAAAACCACGGTTAATTTTCGTAATATTATCAATAAGCAATTCTGATATGAAGTGCACTACAATTATATATTATAACGTAAAGAAATAAAACGTAGGCTAAACTTACCAGGGTATAGTAGGCTCGGGAGATTCAGGAAAATACTGTCTAAATCAGGAAAACAGATTTATTAGGCTTTTGACTAACCCGTAATGTACTGCTACTATCATATCATAATATTATATATTCATAATATTAATAAATGGTTTGGAAAACGTTTAAACAGCCATGAAAGTGTGTTGGAAGACAGTACGCATGCGTAGTACGCAGCACATGTGTCTCGTCACTGTAGTAACAGTTTGTTGACACACTTGTCTTCAATCAATCGTCGTGATGAGACTGAAACGGATGCACATACGGTACTATCCTCCAGGTAATAATCATGTTAAAAGTGTAATATTGTGTATTACTTAGTGTAATAAGTTTTATCGAGTGGCTGGTTCAGTTCGTTGTTCGTTTAATTCGCATTTGCAAAATGTTTTGTTGCTGTGTAGGAATTTTCCTAGACTATGAGAAAGGGGGACAGCTGAGGACGAAATGCATCGATCTGTTAAACTTGACTCCAGAGTAAGTATGATTAGCAAACTCAAACTCACTTAGTTAACTCATAATAACTAACGTTAATGAAAATATAGTTGTGGTAAAACTCTTTAAAATGATGTTCAAACTTACCTGTATAACGTTAAATGGCTAAACCCTCGACCACTTGGGTTGAATTGAGTAAAACTAAAGAAATAGTTAACCCAAAATGAAAAGTCTGTCGTCATTTGCTCAACCTTTACTTGTTCTAAACCAGTTTGAGTTTCATTTTCCTTTTAATCACAAAATAATATATTTGGAAGACAACCGGAAACCTGTAACCATTGACTTCCATAGTATTTATTTCTCCCTCTATGGAAGTCAATGGCTGCAGGCTTTCAGCTTTCTTCAAAATGTCTTCTTTAGTGTTCAACAGAAAAAAAGAAACTCATAATGGTTTGAAACCTCATGTGGGTGATTGAATGTTGTGGTCATTTTCATTTTGGGGTGAACTATCCCTTTAAGTCAGTAAAGGGAAATGTATGTGACTTTGTAGCCTTTTTTGTGTACTAGACACACTTGTGACCAGTGACATTAGACGTCATTGACATCAAACCTAGCATGATATGTCCTCAATGTATTCACACTTTCAGTCTATTTCTTCATCAAAGGCTTTGGAAGACTAGGAACAGTGCATATTGGTTACTTTTATGCCTTATGTGATATTTTCTCCTCCAGGACTGATGTGGAAGAGTTGGTATCAGAGATCAGAGCAGCTGAGCCTCTCATCACCTCCTCCTGTGTTGAGCAGGTGAAACTCCTGATCTGCAAACTACAGGAGAAAGTCGGCCAAAAGGATGAGCGCAAGTTCTATCTTTTTAGGGTACTTATAAATAGTGACCAGCCTTTTTTGTCTTAAGCATATTGTATGTATTTGGGATACTGTTTGATTCTGTTCATGCCTGGTTTAGTAAGCAAAGTCTAGCTGTACAAGAAAAACAGTCCTTAGAGGTAGAGAAGTATATTAAATCGCTTATTGCCTATTCTATATGTTTAATCATGCACTTTTTATACTTACAGATGACTATTTGTACTATTATTAGTTCATCTGTCACACAGTCACAGATTACATCATTAATTTTCATACACATCCATTCGGGTGCTTTTTCTTTCATAATACCTCTCACCATACTTACACACCACACCATACTCATAATACCTCTCACTATACAA
>CAIGQW010044792.1:0-13214 GCA_903798125.1 Danio choprae
CATATATACATGCATCATGTGAAAGCAACCTATAGAAAAGTAGCGCGTTGGAGGGGAAAAACATTGTGTGAACGGCCTCTTAGTCGTGAGATGAGTTTGACGCTTGTGTGTTTTGTGAAGGTCTCTCAGAGCGACGTGAGCTCGGTGTTGCTGTGCAAACCTGCATCTCAAGAGATAAAGGAGGAGCCTGTGTCTCAGCCGGTGACCTCGTCTGAAGCTCCACCCCCAAAAAGCAGACGACAAGACAACAGCAGCTCCCGTCGCAAACAGCGTCTGGTCCTCCCAGCCACCGAAGAGCCCGTCCTGCTCTACCCCGACAGCACTCTCTTTGACTCAGGCGTAATCTCTGACATCTCCACCTTCCAGGACACTCGAGAAGCAGACCCTGAGCCCGCTAGCAAACCCGATCTCGACAGCCCGAACCGAGAATACTCTTTTAAAACACCCATCAAGAGCAGTCACCCTTCCTCATCCACTCCCAGCAAGCCTCCCACTGTGACCCTGGAGCCCTGGAGGATCACACCTGTCGGGAAAGGAGGCGTTCTAGACTTCAGTCCCATCCGTACGCCAAGCGGGCCACAAGTCACGCCACAACGAAATCAACACACTTCTCTCAGTTTCACCAGCACACCCTTCAAGGATCTCCCGCTTTTCAACTCTCCTCGAGAGCTGCTCACTTGTTCTCGCTCCTCTCCCAAACGCTCCGCTCCTGCTTGCTCCCGAGAGCTGCTGCAAGTCAGTGCCGCCAATCGCTCTCTAACCGAAGGTTTTGTTTTGGACACCATGAACGACAGCCTGAGCAAAATACTAGTAGATATCAGCTTCTCCGGCCTGGAGGACGATGATCTAGGAATGGGAAACATCAGCTGGTCTCAGTTTATCCCAGAACTGAAGTAACTTAATTTTTTCCAAGCTGCTTACACTTTCTTCACTGCCTTTGATTTTTATTTACTTGCTATCAATCTCTACTATTTTATATATATATATATATAAGTATTTCTCTGCTGATATCGGTTGCTTTTTCACTGCCTTTTACTCTTTGTGTTTTGGATGTTTAGGATCGTTTATTTGCGAGGAAAACTGTTAGTGACGAATGTACTTAGAGCGAATTAATTTGCACAAGTTGTAATATATAAATATGGGTGCGCGTGAGTGAGAGAGAGAGAGAGAGAGAGTGTGTGTATTGGAAGTAAGTGGACATGCAAATTTACCATATTATTTACACTACCCAATTTTACAGTATTTCTTTGATTTTTGAACAACTTGGTTTAGCCGGATAGACTGATGGTAAGAAATTGCAAACAATTTTTAAGAGAATTTTGGGCTGTAAGAAAAACCTATTGGTTCTCTTATGCTGATGATACATGGGGCAACTTTTTGAGCAATGTTGCAGACAGATGTTGTTTGGCTACTTTCCTATAAAATGGGCAGCAATATTGTATCTATAACCCATTGACCTAATTAGTTACCCTGTGTCTGGGTGGTTGCCCATTTAATGGCATAATTTCCCTGCAACATTGCTTAAAAGTTGCCCCGTGTATACTCGGCATTAGAATTAAGGGGTTGCTAGTTAATTGGTTGTGTACGTCTTGCACTTTTTTTTATACTGTTCAAGAAATTGACATCCATCTGGAGTATATTGAACTGTTTAATCCCATAATGTGTCTTTCGTGGTTAAAAGAGTGTTGGAATAGTGACTCCTCTCTGCTGCTGCTTTTCTGCGTTCATGTGTCTTTGCTATTAAGAACAAATTTTTATGTTCTGGACATTGGATATGAGCAATGAAAGACAACTTTTAATGTTAATTTCCATGTGCAGAGTAATTAATGAGCATGCACAGAGTTCATTGTTGCTTAAAAGACTACCATCAAAATACATTCTATGTTATGCCAATGTAAAAAAGAAAAACAGCAAGGTATCTTAAAAAAAAATTATATATATATATATATATATAAAAACTTGACATTTGACAGATATGTGATGCTAAGATGGCTCGCTTGCATAGAAGCATTAGAAATTAAGTACTTTATGCCAAAATAGTACATTCATGCACAGATAAATCTGTCTTTTTCAGCATATCAAGAGCTTTTCTGTAAGCAATGTGTTCATATCACATTTTTCAACAGCATAACATTTCGAGTCGACAAGACTTTCAAATCTTCTGCCAGTGAAACAACAGGGTGTTTTTGTAATACTGTTGAATACCGTCATGAAATATGAATTTTGTTATCTACTTGACATTTTACACAGCAATAAAACAGGCTTTAACCAGGAACTTCAATCAATATATCTTTTTCCAACAAAGCTTACATTTTGGTTTCTCTGTCTGTTATATGTATTTTTATTTAACTTACTTTATAAATACACATTTGTGATAAAGTTCATCATGTAAAGTGATAGTGTCTCTTCATAAGACTTCGATTAAATTCATGTAGATTATTTTACAATGGCATCAGAATCCAGATTTTCAACTAGTTGTATCCTAGCCAGATATTGTCCTATCCTAACAAATTATACATCAGCTTATTTATCAGCTTAATTTTCAAAAATGGACCCTTATTACAGTTTCTGTTGTCTAGGGTAACAAATATTTTTAAAAATATAAGCCAAACATAAGACTTTTGGGGGTTTTCTAACTTATTATTCATACACTCAATGATTTTTGCTGGTTGTTCAAACTACTTATTTAAAATGAGCTGAATAAACACAATTCTTGAGTTTTTTGAGGGATAACTTAATTGTTTTATGTTCAATCCACTTAAATTAGCAAAATCAATTAAGTTAACTTAATAGATTTGTGTTGGGACAGCATGAAAGAATTGTGCATTAAAAAACCCAGCATTTTTTACAGGTCCTTCTAGTTGTATTCTAACAACTGGCTTCATTATACTGATGCTTTTGGATTCTCAATATTTGTTTTTTAATCTTTCCAATATTATTACCAATGCACAAGCCATCAAGCACCAATAAAATGTAAAAGTTTGATGCCCTTTGCAGTTGTTTGGTGTCGTGTTTGGTCGATCAGTAGGTTTGAACTTCCTGCTGCGCCACTTCCAGGAGAATCTGCAGCTTTTCACTGACATAATCTGCACACAATGAGATTGAGGTCAGTATTTGTGCTCTTTTTGTTCGTACACAAGTATCATTTCTTAAAGTTTAGCTTGTGTATGACTTACTGAAGGCTTTTTTCCAGCGTTCGGGTATGTATGACTTTTTGACTGTCAGGTAATACACTGGCACTCCAGCGATCGTGAGGGCGCAGCTGCCGCCGGTGTTCCAAGGGTCAGAATACAAGGACAGGCCAACAATGAAGAAACATACTATGGTAAAGATCACCGCCACTGCAAGAGGGACCTGAACACAGTCAACACAATGTTTAATCAACTCTGAATGACATGCATACGTTTGTCAGTAATTGGACCACGCATTTAATTGAACCTTGAAAGGTCTGGGATGTTCTGGAAATCTGTAGCGGTGGATGATCAACCCTAAAGTTGCCAGAGCAATGAAGAGCCAACGGGAGAAAGAGGCAAAGTTGATGAGCTGGAAGATTTCTCCTCTCGCCATCATCACGATCACCATAGGATACTGAAACCGAAGGGGAAAGAGGGAACCTGGTAAATAATGATTTTGAAAGTATTTAGTCTAAACAAGTTTACTTAATAGGCCTAAAGGGGTGTTTGTGAGTCTGGAAATGTTTAATAAATTATTAAATATGTTATATTTTAATGACTGACTTGTATATTAGCTTAATTGTCTGTATATAAAATTATTCTTTCTCTTATTTTTATCATTAACCATTGTAACTCTACCTTTAATTAACATCAATATGGCAAAGATTTTGTCCAATTTTAATTTGAAATTTAAAAGTATATGTGTAGATGGCGCATGGTGTTTATTTTATTTTCCCTTTTTTTTTCTTGCTAATTGTTAGGTTCCCATGCTTCTCGAAAGTACAGGAATATCAGACATATGAATTCAAGGCCTGGAAAGTACTTAAAAACACACATAGGTTCTTGATAGTGCTTGAATTTAAAGTTTGTGGTGTGATTTCAACAATTGTTCTGTGCTGCCTTCAAAAACTAAACAAAAAATTTGAGAAATTCTTAATAAAAAAAAAAGACATTTAAATCTTGCCCAAGAACTACAACAAATAATGCACATTGATCAATATGTAAAAGTAATGTGTATTTATATAGCGTATTTATTGTGTATGGACATACACCCAAAGCACTTCACAACCATGAGCGGGGTCTCCCCACACCACCACCAGTGTGCAGCATCCACTTAGATGATGCGACAGCAGGCATAGGACAACAGCGCCAGTGCGCTCACCACACTCCAGCTATTGGTGGAATGAAGAGACAGTGATAGAGCCAATTCGGTTGATGGGGATGATTGGGAGGCCATGATGGGTAAGGGCCGATGTAGGGTATTTGGCCAGGACACCGGGGTTACACCCCTACTCTTTACGAGAAGTGTCATGGGATTTTTAATGACCACAGAAAGTCAGGACCTTGGTTTAACGTCTCATTCGAAAGGCGGCACTCACTGACAGTATAGTGTCCCCATCACTTTACTGGGGCATTGGGATTCACACAGACCGCAGGTTGAGCACCCCCTGCTGGCCTCACTAACACCACTTCCAACAGCAACCTAGTTTTCCCATGTGGTCTCATATCCCGGTACTGACCAGCCCTGCTTAGCTTCAGTGAGTAACCGGTCTTGGGCTGCAGGGTGATATGGCTGTGGCAAAATATTTCAGAAACCACATTAGAATATTACCAGTATTGAATTCAACCAATTTTATTAAAGCTCCTTGAAAATGGCACATTCAAAACAGCATCATTACTATGACATTTTTAATGTAAATATTAAGTGTAAGTGAAACGTTAAGTACAGGAAGTACTTTCATGGTGCTTCATATGCTGTGGGTGTGCTTGATTTTAAATGATTAGTGATTTAAAAAGTCCTTGCATCTGTTGTCCATGAAAGAGTGGGAACCCTGTTGTTAAAAATGTCCTTATTATTGGTTCTTTTGCATATTAAAAAAATTATCCAATATGGGTCACACTTTACAATAAGGTTTAATTAGTTAATGTATTTACTAACATGAACTACTAATAAACAATACTTGTGCAGCATTTATTAATCATAGTCCAGCATTTACTAATGCATTATTAACATTCAAGTTCATGCTTGTTAACATTAGTTAATGCACTGTGTGTTAACGAACTAACAGTGAACAACTGTATTTGAATTAACTAACATGAACAGATACTGTAATAAATGTATTGTTCATAGTAAATACATTAACTAACATTAACTTATACAACCATATTGTAAAAAGTTACCCAAATATGATATTAAGATAGAAAATTAAACACACATGGAAGAAAAGACTTATAGAAACTTCATCTGGTTTGACGTTAATAGTAAAACTGCACAAATGCACTTATTGGGCCAAAGAGAAGCTAACACGTCTGTGGAAATATTATTCATTCATTCATTCATTTTCATTTCGGCTTAGTCCCTTTATTAATCTGGGGTCGCCACAGCGAAATGAACCGCCAACTTATCCAGCATATGTTTTACGCAGTGGATGCCCTTCCAGCTGCAACCCATCTCTGGGAAACATCCATACACACCCATTCACACTCATACACTACAGACAATTTAGCTTACCCAATTCACCTATACTGCATGTCTTTGGACTTGTGGGGGAAACCGGAGCACCCGGAGGAAACCCACGCCAACACGGGGAGAACATGCAAACTCCACACAGAAACGCCAACTGACCCAGCCGAGGTTAGAACCAGCGACCTTCTTGCTGTGAGGCGAACGTGCTATCCACTGCGCCACCGTGAGGCCCTGGAAATATTATATTAACAATATTAAAAAGTTAAAATAATGAATAAATAGTTAAGTGAAAAAAGTAAAAATAGGAATTCGATTATAAACACATATAAGAACATAATTTATATATCTAAAAGAATAGACAGGGGCCTCACGGTGGCACAGTGGATAGCACGTTCGCCTCACAGCAAGAAGGTCGCTGGTTCGAGCCTCGGCTGGGTCAGTTGGCATTTCTGTGTGGAGTTTGCATGTTCTCCCCGTGTTGGCGTGGATTTCCTCTGGGTGCTAGGTGAATTGGGTAAGCTAAATTGTCCGTAGTGTATGAGTGTGAATGAGTGTGTGTGGATGTTTCCCAGTGATGGGTTGCAGCTGGAAGGGCATCCGCTGCATAAAACATATGCTGGATAAGTTGGCGGTTCATTCCGCTGTGGTGACCCCAGATTAGTAAAGGGACTAAGCCGAAATGAAAATGAATGAATGAATGAAAAGAATAGACAGAATTGGACTGTACCACAAACAGCACGGCTGGCAGTGGTGTTTGTCTGCGAATATGGATCATGGAGAAGATTGCCGGTAAATGACCCTCTCTGGCTCCTACAAACAACATCCTGCATATACAGAGTCCAAAAAAAAACATCACCTTTTAACCCGTCAGAGTTATTGCAAACCAATTTAGATGCAACATCTCTCAAATCCCACCTTGGCGACCCAAAAAAGCCTCCATTCAGAGCTCCAAGGCAGGAAAGAGCCACTAATACTGGTATTGCGGGAGCGACACCTTGAAGAGCCCGGTTTGCAAATGTCTGCAATACATTAAAGACAGCAAAATCATGATATTTATTCTCAATTTAAACCTTTTTAAAGTTCTCAATCCAGCAGTACTCACCACTGCCACTGCATCTGATACCAGCAACTCATTTGCGGTCATCATTGTGTAATAAGCCACATTGACCAGCACATAAAACACAGTAACAGTCACCATGGAGAAAATGATGGCCAATGGGATGGTTCTGAGAACAATGTATGAAAAAGTTTAAATAATGAAAAATATTTCAAGAAGATTTGCAATGCACACAGGACTGATTACCTGTTGGGGTTAATTACTTCTTCGGTTATGCAATTTAAGTAAAACCTGCAAGCAAAACCAAACACTTTTTATGTTATTGTTTTAGTCCTTTGATTTAGATGTTTCTATGTATTTGACTGTGATGATACCCACCATCCACCGTATGCATAAAGACCTGAGTAAAAGGCCAGGGGTAATTTAGACAGAGACACAGAATCGGAGTCGAAGGCATTCTGGAAATTTTGGGTGTTCCCTGAAAGGAGATATAAAAGAGGAAATATTACAATCCTTTCCTGCCTCTGTTCTCATATTTGGATTCATTTCAATGTGCAACGTTTTAGTTATGATTTCTTGACTTTTGATTTTGATGATTTATGACTTTTTTTTAAATAAACAAGGACCATTGAAGTGAATTTCAGTTTGACCCCAAAATCCCAGTTGTCATTATAAAATAGGGAACTACTCAGTAAATATACATTTATGGGCGACATGGTGGCTTAGTGGTTTGCACTGTCATCTCACAGCAAGAAAGTCGCTGGTTCGAGTCCCGGCTTGGCCAGTTGGCATTTCTGTGTGGAGTTTGCATGTTCTCCCCGTGTTGGTGTGGGTTTCCTCCGGGTGCTCCGATTTCCCCCAAAGTCCAAAGACATGTGGTATAGGTGAATTGAATGAACTAAATAGGCCGTGGTGTATGTGTGTGAATGTGAGAGTGTATGGGTGTTTCCCAGTACTGGGTTGCAGCTGGAAGGGCATCTGCTGTGTAAAACATATGCTGGATAAGTTGGCGGTTCATTCCGCTGTGGCGACCCCTGATGAATAAAGGGACTAAGCCGAAGTATATGAATATATGAATATACATTTATGATGTAGTTGTCTTTTACTATTTATGCTTATTTCAAATATTCGACTAAAGACACAGAATTGACCACCATATGTTTTACACTAATATAATTTATATCATATAGCCTATTTGACAGGGTTCTGTTGTGTCCATGTGCTTTTGTTGTCGTCATGTGATTCCTTTGCTCTGTTTCCCGCTGTTTTCAGTGTTCATTTGTTCCACCTGTGTCTCACCCCTGTGTATCATCTGTCCCATTAACCCTCATGTATTTATACCCCTCTGTTTGGTTCAGTCTTTGTCCGGTATTGTATTGTCAACGCGTCGGTGTATTGTCTTCGTGTCCATGCTGTCATCACCCCATGTCCTCCCAGAGTTTCTTCATGTACCCGTGTTTTGTCGTAAGTCTTTGTTAATGAATTCGTGTTTCATTTCATCTCGTCTTCCTGTCCCTCACCCGAGCGTGACACTATTATTTTAAACACCTATTCTATAATGAACCAATTATTTCAATTGTTCTTAAAAATAATATTGTATAAAAAAAAACATCTTAAAGGCCAAGATTCAAGGCTTTATATGATGACATGCAGACTTTTTGTAGGATCATTGAGTTTGAGATTTGTCTCAAAATGACCTAACTCCTATCCTGTCATACAAAAGTTTGAGCTTTTGAACACACTCTCAGAATAAAATGGACTAAATAAATGCTGTATGTACTGTAGTGAAGTGTGTGATTCTGACCGTTGGCCAAAGCTGTGATTCCCGGGACGATGATCAGAACCAGAGCAAACATCTTGATGAAGGTCAGCGAGACCTGCGTACGAGCAGCTAAAGACACACTCCAGCAGTTTACCACCACCACGGACGCTGCGGCAAGAATACAGTTAGGCAGATTCATTTCACTGTTTACTAAAAATTCATTATAAAGGAACGTCACTCACTGACTCCCAACATGCTGACTATTTTGACTAGGACTGTTGGAGCCACACAGGGCATGAAAAACGGCTCCACGACATAACGGCCGAAAGCCAGAGACACATACGAGGCCACTGCAGGTCTGAAATTACATTAGGATTGGATTTAAAGTGGGAAGACGCTGTTTTTTTCATGCACTTGTCTATTTTTTTGTCTTACAATTAAGAGTTTTTCCTGTCTAATGGGAAGAAAACATTCAAAATACACTTTTACAGTTTTTCTTTTGTCAGTTTGTGCATGCAGGTTTCAATTACAATACACTGTTGGTGTATATCTCAAAATGAGTTTTAAAATGTTCATATCAAAAAATGCCTGATTATATAAAACATTTTATTCTACAAACATCTGTAAAAAGTAAATAAATAAATAAATAAATAAATAAATAAATCAGTTTTTTGGCTGTTTGCTGTATTTTCTGATTCCCAATATTACGTCCGTAAAAATCGTTCTCTCTAATATGTAGATAAAGAAAAACAAACACGACTTCATCCAGTGTTCATATTTAATACAGTAATGCCCCATTTAATATTATTTAAATATAACATTTAAATATAACACTTTTGGCAAAGTTGCAATACAAAAATGCGTCCAATTCTTAATCTAATCAAACAACTGTTGAAGTATGTTGTTATAACTGGTAGTAGGAAACACAATGAGCACAGAAAAGACACACACACACACCTAATGAATATGTACTCAGTCCACAGTCGCAGGAAGGCAGGCAGCGGCCCAAGAGTCTCCAGCAGGTATGTGTAATGTCCACCTGATTTAGTAAAGCTCGTACCCAGCTCAGCATAGCATAAAGCTCCTGAAGGGAATATGAAAAAACCTTTTTTAATTGTGAACAAAGCATCATTCAACATTTATTCAAAATTTATTCAACAGATTTAAAATATCTTCTTTTGTGTTCAACAGAAATAAGAAACCATATGGTTTGGATGGCATGTTCTCCCCGTGTTTGCGTGGGTTTCCTCCGGGTGCTCCGGTTTCCCCCACAAGTCCAAAGATAGGTGAATTGGGTAAACTAAATTGTCCGTAGTGTATGAGTGTGAATGCATGTGTATGGATGTTTCCCAGTGATGGGTTGCAGCTGGAAGGGCATCCGCTGCGTAAAACATATGCTGGATAAGTTGGCGGTTCATTCCGCTGTGGCGACCCCAGATTAATAAAGGGACTAAGCCGAAAAGAAAATGAATGAATGGTTTGGATGCTTTCAGTAGGAGTAAATCATGAGTGCAATTTCTTAGCTTACAGTATAAGAAGATTTAAAGTTAGCTCATCGTTTAGACTCTGTTTGGATTTTGATCCCCAGTTTATACATTTTCATAAATTTAACTATTTACTATAAGCTGAAGCAAAGGTTGGCTTTGAGTATATCTGGAAATGTTTTACAGTGTAAGATTTCATTAAAGATGTTCCTCCAAAGTTGCTTCATTTTGATCAACAATTCAGTAGGAGTATTGTGAAATATTATTACAACATAAGTTCATTTCTATTTTAATATATTCAGTGTTCCATGTCATATAATTCTTCAAAAATAATTTGAATATGCTGATTTGGTGATTCGTGAGCAGCAAATCAGCATATTAGAGGGATTTCTCAAGAAACTAGAATACATTTAATTTCAAAACATGCAAACTAATAAAACACTGTAAAAAATCCTGGGTGCCACACAATAGATTTGTGTTGGGACAACATGAAGGAATTAGGTTAGCTTATTAGTTTTTATAAATTTAAATGGATTGAACATAAAACAATTAAGTTTTCCCATCAAAAAAACTCAAGAATTGAGTTGTTGCAGCTCATTTTAAATAAGTAGTTTGAACAAACAGCAAACGTCATGTTTTGAGTGTATTTCACAGTTTTTTTACGGTGGCTAAGAGAGTTCAAACACTACTTAACTGAGAAAACATCGATTTGACAACACATGCGCATGCAAGGTTGTGTTTATTTGATCAAAATACAGTAGAAACTGTGTTGTCTGAGAGAGCTCAAACGTTCTGCAACTTAAGAAAGCACATGCAAATACAGAAATGTGCTGCAAAGTAGTACAGACCACAATGGAAATGTGTCGGGGACACAAAAAAGTGACGAACCTGGCTGCTTCAGGTTTAGAATCAACTGTGTTTTCAGAAATCAGATTTTTTTTGGTTTATATTATCATCCTGGCCGTAAGGTACATTGTTTTTGTATATTTTTATCCATAATTATCGAACAAATTGCTCAATTAACATTAAACAAGCCCCTGTCTCTAAACAGGAAGCAGCTGGATTCGTCACGTTTGGAGTTCCCTGACACATTTGAGCACATTTGAGTTCTCTTTTACTTTATTTTAATCAAATAAACACAACCTTGTGGAACTATAAAGGCACTTCTTTACACATCAGCGTTAATTATTTCAAACTTTTGATTGGTAGTGTGTATAAGCAGAAGAACTGAGCCTGGTTTTTCTCAAGGATTGTTTTCCTTCACCTTCATCAATTGGCTTGCGTGGTTTGGGACCTGTGGAGCTGTACATCGTTGGATTTGCTCTTCAGTGTTTGGGCTTTCAGCAGTGACATTGATAGTACACTGAACTGAGCTAAAATGAAATACTAGAACTTCATCTATGTTAAGTTTCTTTGACACAATCTACACTTGTTATTTGTATACACTTGTAATTATACACAAATACACTTGTATTTGTACACTTATTTGTATTTTGTGATTCATCAATTTTTCCCCTTTTATTTAAGCTTTTGAATTGCATTATGGGATCTTGATCTGTTTTCCAACAACTTTACCCTCGAAAAGCTTTTTAGAAAAGTGACTTATTAACATTTCTAATAGTTTAAAGTGATATATTATCTGAGTTGGTGTTGTATATTAAACTGTCAGTGCATTTTCTGTTATTTTACAGACTTATTGCTCTATAAATGTCAATAAAAGTCACTTTGTTAAACTGTAGAGTTGAATTTTCCACATCAAAAGTCGACAGAGCAATGATCGAGGTCCCATAATGCAATTCACAACCGTAAATAAACGAAAAAGTCTTGTGAATCACAAAATATGGACACTGTTAATAAACAGGTATTTTTTACAGTGTACATTGTAAAAGTGCTATAGAAACGAGGATGAATTGAATTGAATGCTCCTCACCACAAGTGGACAGGACGCCACACAGAGCCCAGACCAGCAGGGACAGTCCCACACTACCCGAGTTCATCAGGACACCTTTGGGTGCGATGAAGATGCCGCTGCCGACCACAGTGCCGATGATGAAGGAGATGGCTGGCAGCAGGCCGATCCTCCTCCTCAGGTGAACCGCATCATCTTTCACAGCTTTCTCGCTTCCTTCACTGGACACTTTATCAGTGTTAGCCGCTCTTCTAGAGACCTCCATCTCTCGCTGACCAATTCAGATCTTCAAGATGCATGAAAAAAGCAAAACAATTGATGAGCTTTAACCCAGCCAACAAAAATTCTGTATCCTTTCTAAACAAACAAACAGAAGCAGAAAAAACCCCAAATGAGAATGACCTTATCATCTATTCTCTCTGATTTTTCTTCTTCTGTTGAAGACTAAAGGAGAGGGGTCTGGATGCAGACTTGGTGCTGTTGCAAGCTGAGCTGCATGCAATGCTTTTAATGCCCACACCCCTCACAGTGATGTCACCAGCTCCATTAAGTGCACTGTGTCTGACATTGCATCTCTGAGATATGCAGTCTCAGCTTGCAAATATAAGTCTGCTCTCAGATACTATTGGACTAAAGAAGAGATTTTGAAGAATGCTGGTTGCTGGAACCTATTAACTTTTATGTTAGAGAAAAAATACGGTGGCGCAGTGGGTAGCACGTTCGCCTCACAGCAAGAAGGTCGCTGGTTCGAGCCTCGGCTGGGTCAGTTGGCGTTTCTGTTTGCATGTTATCCCCGTGTTGGCGTGGATTTCCTCTGGGTGCTCCGGTTTCCCCCACAAGTCCAAAGACATGTGGTATAGGTGAATTGGGTAAGCTAAATTGTCCGTAGTGTATGTGTGTGAATGAGGGTGTGTGGATGTTTCCCAGTGATGGGTTGCAGCTGGAAGTGCATCCGCTGCGTAAAACATATGCTGGATAAGTTGGCGGTTCATTCCGCTGTGGTGACCCCAGATTAATAAAGGGACTAAGCCGAAATGAAAATGAATGAATGAATGAAAAGAATAGACAGAATTGGACTGTACCACAAACAGCACGGCTGGCAGTGGTGTTTGTCTGCGAATATGGATCATGGAGAAGATTGCCGGTAAATGACCCTCTCTGGCTCCTACAAACAACATCCTGCATATACAGAGTCCAAAAAAAACATCACCTTTTAACCCGTCAGAGTTATTGCAAACCAATTTAGATGCAACATCTCTCAAATCCCACCTTGGCGACCCAAAAAAGCTTCCATTCAGAGCTCCAAGGCAGGAAGGAGCCACTAATACTGGTATTGCGGGAGCGACACCTTGAAGAGCCCGG